>JAWPHD010011322.1:0-85056 GCA_037043455.1 Cyrtodaria siliqua
TATAAAGTTATGACTTTTTTCTTTCCATTAAATGATTATCTGAACTGTAATATGAAACTCAATATCTATATTGAAATTTAAAAATGCAGATGTGATTCTTACTATTGCTACTGTTTCACCCCAATGGCAGTCTACAATCTATACCACTGAAACATACATTAATTGTCTGAAGAGTAAATAAGGATTGTTTCCTATACTGTGTGTAATGAATTGTAATGAGTATGCAAGACGCAGTTTTAACATATTGAGAAATCGAAAAAATTCAGGACTTGTGTCCATTTTTTGGGACTATTCACAATCACTATTCACAACTTTTGACAGGGTGACTAGTCCCGGACTAGTGGCTAAAAAAATATTTGTACAGCCCTGAAAATATGTAAAATCTCCATATACAAACTTTAGAACCCCGGGGCAAAGCCATTTTTGACCCTAGGAAATTTATTTGTAGTCTAGGAGTTGGCGATCACTTATAAACATCAAGAGGTCAATGACCTCGAAGCTCTACTGATAGATTTTGATAGCTTGATCAGCCATGGGAACCTGTGAAGTTTTATGGAAATAATTTCAGAGAAGTAGTTGCCACAAGTTTTTCCTATTATCACTCTATCTAAAAACAAGAGGCCCAAGAGGGCCTGTGGACGCTCTTCTGGCTAACACGGCTCTTATAACATCAATGAAGCGAGTGACTGCCATTTACGTTTTTTTGACAGTTTCGGGCAAAAAACAGCTTTTTAACTAAATCAAGGGCCATAACTAAAGAATCTGGTAATAAAAAAAATAGTATAAAAATAATAATAATAATAATTTTTTTTTATAAAAACAAGAGCCCGGACGCTCTACTGGATCAAGATAAAGTTTAGGTATAAGGGGCCACAGGCCTTTCAAAAATCATTCAACCGGAACATGGTGATGAAATATGCAACTTGGCTTGGTACTGATCATCCCTGCAGTTTCGTTGAAATCCAGCCAGAGGTTCAGGAGAACTAGTCTAGACAAAGTTAGTGTATTAAAACCTTTAAGGGCTCATAACTCTGCCAAAATTCATTCAACCAGAACATGGCAATGACAGGTGCAACTAGGATTAGTACTGATCATCCTCGCCAAGATTTGCTGAAATCTGGCAAAGAGTTCAAAAGAGACTAATCTAAAGGGTCACAACTCTGCCAAAAATCATTCAACCGAATATGGCGATGATACTGATCATCCTTGTCAAGTTTCGTCTATATCCATCCAGGGGTTCAGGAGAACTAGCCCGAAAAAAAAGTGTGGTATCAAAATCCTTTAAAGGGCCTTAACTCTGCCAAATATCTGTAAACCGGAACTCGACGATGACATGCACAACTAGGCTTGGTGCATGATCATCCTGCAAAGTTTCACTGAAATCTTGCGAGCGGTTCGGGAGAAGTAGATCAGACAAAGTTTGTGTATTAAAACCTTTAAAGGGACATAATTCTGCCAAAAAATCATTCAACCGGAATACAGCAATGATTTGCACAACTAGACATGGAATTGATCATCCCTAAAAATCTTCGTTTAAATCCGGCCAGGGGTTTAGGAGAACTAGTCAGAACAAAGTTTGTGTATTAAAACCTTTAAAGGGCCATAACTCCGCCAAAAATCATTCACAAAGAACACGGCGATGATTTGCACGACTAGAAATAGAATCGACCATCCCTAAAAAGTTTCGTTTAATCCGTCCAGAGATTCAGGTGAACTAATCAGAACAAAGTTTGTGTATTAAAACCTTTAAAGGGCTATAACTCTGCTAAAATCATTCAACTGGAACACGGTGACTATGTACAACTAAACTAGGCTTGATACTGATCATCCCTGCAAAGTTTCAATGAAATCCGGCCAAATGAAGGCCCTTTCGTCTTGATGAGGCCAAGATATAGCATATTTCAGAAAATCAAGGGCCATGACTCCGATGTAAATGGTCCAATCTGGATGGTTTTCGAACTTGTCCAAGCTTTCATTGACATTAACAATCTGGTAAAGTTTCTTCAAGATCGGATGAAAGATGAAGGCTCTATCGTCTTAACGAGGCAAAATATAGGATTTTTAACTAAATCAAGGGCCATAACCCCACTGTTACTGGTCCGATCTGGCTGGTTTTTGAACTTGACCGAGTTTTCATTGATATTAACAATCTAGAAAAGTTTCATAAAGATCGCATGAAAAATGAAGGCCCTATCATCTTAACGAGGCAAAATATAGCATTTTTAACTAAATCAAGGGCCATAACTCTTCTGCTACTAGTCCGATCTGGCTGGTTTTCAAAACTGCCTGAGCTGTCATTTATATAAACAATCAGGTAAAGTTTCGTAAAGATCAGATGAAAGATGAAGGCCCTATTGAATTAACGAGGCAAAATATAGCATTTTTAACTAAATCAAGGCCCATAACATTAACTCCACTGTTTCTGGTCCAATCTGGCTGGTTTTCGAATATGCCCGAGCTTTCATTGATATCAACAATCTGGTAAAGTTTCAAAAAGATCGCACGAAAATTGAAGGCCCTATCATATTAACGAGGCAAAATATAGCATTTTTAACTAAATCAAGGGCCAAAACTCAGCTGTTAATGGTCCGATCTAGCTGGTTTTCAAACTTGTCTGGGCTTTCATTTTTATAAACAATCTGGTAAAGTTTGGTAAAGATTGGATGAAAGATGAAGACCCTATCGTCTTAATGAGGCAAAATATAGCATTTTTAACTAAATTGAGAGCAACTAGAAATTGTTATTGTCCAAGGGACAAAAACGTATGGCTCCCCCACTAGCCAGAACAGGCATAATTGACGACTCTAGGTCCAACCGTCCTCTATTGATCTGAGATCGTTTTGATATTCAATATCCCTGTGACTGTATCTACTATCTGTATCAGTAAGGCTACATAAAACAAGAGGTCAATGACCTTGAAGCTCTACTGATTGATTTTGATTTCAGGAAGTAGTCGCTACAAACTTGTTTTTTGAAAAATTATTTTTAGCCGTGGCGGCCATCTTGAATTTCCGGCCGACCTGAAATTTTGCTATGATCAATAAGACATCAAGAGCAACATTCCTGTAAAGTTTCATGACAATCCGTCAAGTAGTTTTAACGAGGCAAATTATAGCATTTTTAACTAAATCAAGGGCCATAACTCCGCTGTTACTGGTTCGATACGGTTGGTTTTCAAACTTGTTCGAGCTTTCAACAACATTAACAATCTGATAAAGATTGGTAAAGATCGGATGAACAATGAAGCCTCTATCGTCTCAACGATGCAAAATATAGCATTTTTAACTAAATCAAGGGCCATAACTCCGCTGTTACTAGTCCGATATTGCTGGATTTCGAACTTGTTCGAGCTTTCATTGATATTAACAATGTGTTAATATTTGGTAAAGATAGGATGAAAAACAATGCCCTATCAGTCTTAACGAGGCAAAATATAGCAATATAGCATTTTTAATAAATCAAGGACCATAACTCTGCTGTTACTGGTCCGATCTGGCTGGTTTTCGAACTTGTCCGAGCTTTCATTGATATTAACGATGTGGTAAAGTTTGGTAAAGATTATAGGATGAAAAATGAAGGCCCTATCATCTTAACGAGTCAAAATATAGCAATATAGCATTTTTAACTAAATCAAGGGCCATAACTCCGCTGTTATTTGTCCGATCTGGCTGGTTTTCTAACTCATCCGAGCTTTTATTGATATTAACAATCTGTTAAAGTTTGGTAAAGATCGGATGAAAAATTAAGGCCCTATCGTCTTAACGAGACAAAATATATCATTTTGAACTAAATCAATGGCCATAACTCCGCTGTTACTAGTCCGATATGCATGGTTTTCAAACTTGTCTGAGCTTTCATTGATATTAACAATCTGATAAAGTTTGGTAAAGATCGGATGAACAATGAAGCCTCTATCGTCTTTACGAGGCAAAATATAGCATTTTTAACTAAATCAAGGGCCATAACTCCGCTGTTACTGGTTCGATACGGCTGGTTTTCAAACTTGTTCGAGCTTTCAACAACATTAACAATCTGATTAAGATTGGTAAAGATCGGATGAACTATAAAGCCTCTATCGTCTCAACGATGCAAAATATAGCATTTTTAACTAAATCAAGGGCCATAACTCCGCTGTTACTGGTCCGATATGGCTGGTTTTCAAACTTGTCTGAGCTTTCATTGATATTAACGATGTGGTAAAGTTTGGTAAAGATTATAGGATGAACAAGAGGTCAATGACCTTGAAGCTCTACTGATTGATTTTGATTTCAGGAAGTAGTCGCTACAAACTTGCATTTTGAAAATCTATTTTTAGCCGTGGTGGCCATCTTGAATTTCCGGCTGACCTGAAATTTTGCTAGGATCAATTAGACATCAAGAGCAACATTCCTGTGAAGTTTCATGAAAATCCGTCAAGTAGTTTCAGAGGAGTAGTCGCTACAAGTTTTCATTATATAACTCTATGTAAACAAAGATGGCCACTGACAGCCATGTTTATAATTGAATCAAAATAATGTTTGACTCGGATAACCATCATGTCATGCTGATCATTTTAGAAAAAGTCCCATATCAATATCTCTTATAGTTTTCAAGAAGAAGTCGCTACAAACTTATTTTTTAAAAATCTATTTTTAGCCATGGCGGCCATCTTGAATTTCCGGTCGACCTGAAATTTTGCTAAGATCAATTAGACATCAAGAGCAACATTCGTGTGAAGTTTCAAGAAAATCCGTCAAGTAGTTTCAGAGGAGTAGTCGCTACAAGTTATCATTATATAACTCTATGTAAACAAAGATGGCCACTGGCAGCCATGTTTAACGTTGAATCAAAATAATGTTCGACTTGAATAACCATCATGTCATGCTGATCATTTTAGAAAAAGTCCCATATCAATATCACTTATAGTTTTCAAGAAGTAGTCGCTACAAACTTGTATTTTGAAAATCTATTTTTAGCCATGGCGGCCATCTTGAATTTCCGGCCGATCTGAAATTTTGCAAGGATCAATTAGACATCAAGAGCAACATTCGTGTGAAGTTTTATGAAAATCCGTCAAGTATTTTCAGAGGAGTAGTCGCTACAAGTTATCATTATATAACTCTATGTAAACAAAGATGGCCACTGGCAGCCATGTTTAACGTCGAATCAAAATAATGTTCGACTCGGATAACCATCATGTCATGCTGGTAATTTTAGAAAAAGTCCCATATCAATATCTCTTATAGTTTTCAAGAAGTAGTCGCTACAAACTTATTTTTTAACAAGAGGTCAATGACCTTGAAGCTCTACTGATTGATTTTGATTTCAGGAAGTAGTCGCTACAAACTTGTTTTTTGAAAATTTATTTTTAGCCGTGGCAGCCATCTTGAATTTCCCGCCGACCTGAAATTTTGCTAGGATCAATAAGACATCAAGAGCAACATTCCTGTGAATGTTCATGAAAATCCGTCAAGTAGTTTCAGAGGAGTAGTCGCTACAAGTTTTCATTATATAATTCTATGTAAACAAAGATGGCCGCTGACAGCCATGTTTAACATCGAATCAAAATGATTTTTGACAAGGACCAACATCATGTAATGCTGATCATTTTAGAAAAAGTCCCATATCAATATCACTTATAGTTTTCAAGAAGTAGTCGCTACAAACTTGCATTTTGAAAATCTATTTTTAGCCATGGGAGCCATCTTGAATTTCCGGCCGACCTGAAATTTTGCTAGGATCAATAAGACATCAAGAGCAACATTTCTGTGAAGTTTCATGAAAATCCGTCAAGTATTTTCAGAGGAGTAGTCGCTACAAGTTTTCATTATATAACTCTATGTAAACAAAGATGGCCACTGGCAGTCATGTTTAATGTCGAATCAAAATAATGTTCGACTCGGATAACCATCATGTCATGCTGATCATTTTAGAAAAAGTCCCATATCAATATCACTTATAGTTTTCAAGAAGTAGTCGCTACAAACTTGTATTTTGAAAATCTATTTTAAGCCATGGCGGCCATCTTGAATTTCTGGCCGACCTGAAATTTTGCTAGGATCAATTAGTTATCAAGAGCAACATTTCTGTGAAGTTTCATGAAAATCCGTCAAGTAGTTTCAGAGGAGTAGTCGCTACAAGTTTTCATTATATAACTCCATGTAAACAAAGATGGCCACTGGCAGCCATGTTTAATGTCGAATCAAAATAATGTTCGACTCGGATAACCATCATGTCATGCTGATCATTTTAGAAAAAGTCCCATATCAATATCACTTATAGTTTTCAAGAAGAAGTCGCTACAAACTTATTTTTTAAAAATCTATTTTTAACTGTGGCAGCCATCTTGAATTTCTGGCCGATCTGAAATTTTGCTAGGATCAATTAGACATTAAGAGCAACATTCCTGTAAAGTTTCATGAAAATCCGCCAAGTAGTTTCAGAGGAGTAGTCGCTACAAGTTTTTACTATATAACTCTATGTAACAAAGATGGCCGCTGGCAGCCACGTTTAACGTCGAATCAAAACGATTTTTGATAAGGACCAACATCATGTCATGCTGATCATTTTAGAAAAAGTCCCATATCAATATCACTTATAGTTTTCAAGAAGTAGTCGCTACAAACTTGTATTTTGAAAATTTATTTTTAGCCGTGGCGGCCATCTTGAATTTCCGGCCGACCTGAAATTTTGCTAGGATCAATTAGACATCAAGAGCAACATTCCTGTGAAGTTTCATGAAAATCCGTCAAGTAGTTTCAGAGGAGTAGTCGCTACAAGTTTTCATTATATAACTCTATGTAAACAAAGATGGCCGCTGGCAGCCATGTTTAACGTCAAATCAAAAAGATTTTCGACAAGGACCAACATCATGTCATGCTGATCATTTTAGAAAAAGTCCCATATCAATATCACTTATAGTTTTCAAGAAGTATTCGCTACAAACTTGTATTTAAACAAGAGGTCAATGACCTTGAAGCTCTACTGATTGATTTTGATTTCAGGAAGTAGTCGCTACAGACTTGTTTTTAGAAAATCTATTTTTAACCGTGGCGGCCATCTTGAATTTCCGGCCGACCTGAAATTTTGCTAGGATCAATTAGACATTAAGAGCAACATTCCTGTGAAGTTTCATGAAAATCCGTCAAGTAGTTTCAGAGGAGTAGTCGCTACAAGTTTTCATTTTATAACTCTATGTAAACAAAGATGGCCGCTGGTAGCCATGTTTAACGTCAAATCAAAACAATTTTCGACAAGGACCAACATCATGTCATACTGATCATTTTAGAAAAAGTCCCATATCAATATCTCTTATAGTTTTGAAGAAGTAGTCGCTACAAACTTATTTATTTTAAATCTATTTTTAGCTGTGGCGGCCATCTTGAATTTCCGGCCGACCTGAAATTTTTCTAGGATCAACTAGACATCAAGATCAACATTCCTGTGAAGTTTCATGAACATCCGTCAGGTAGTTTCAGAGGAGTAGTCGCTACAAGTTTTTACTATATAACTCTGTGTAACCAAAGATGGCCACTGGCAGCCATGTTTAACGTCGAATCAAAATAATTTTCCACAAGGATCAACATCATGTCATGCTGATCATTTTAGAAAAAGTCCCATATCAATATCACTTATAGTTTTCAAGAAGTAGTCGCTAAAAACTTGTATTTTGAAAATCTATTTTTAGCCATGACGGCCATCTTGAATTTCCGGCCGACCTGAAATTTTGCTAGGATCAATTAGACATAAAGAGCAACATTCCTGTAAAGTTTCATGAAAATCCGCCAAGTAGTTTCAGAGGAGTAGTCGCTACAAGTTTTTACTATATAACTCTATGTAAACAAAGATGGCCGCTGGCAGCCACGTTTACGTCGAATCAAAACGATTTTTGATAAGGACCACCATCATGTCATGCTGATCATTTTAGAAAAAGTCCCATATCAATATCACTTATAGTTTTCAAGTAGTCGCTACAAACTTGTATTTTGAAAATCTATTTTTAGCTTTGGCGGCCATCTTGGATTTCACATCAACATGAATTTTTGCTAGGATCAACTAGACTTTATGGGCAACATTTCTGTAAAGTTTTATGAATATCCATCCAGTAGTTTCAGAGGAGTAGTCGCTACAAATAAAAGTTAACGGACAGACGGACGGACAGACGGACGGACGACGGACGCCGCACCACGGCATAAGCTCTGCTGATCTCTGATCAGTAGAGCTAAAAATCTATTTTTAGCTTTGGCGGCCATCTTGGATTTCACATCAACATGAATTTTTGCTAGGATCAACTAGACTTTATGGGCAACATTTCAGTAAAGTTTTATGAATATCCATCCAGTAGTTTCAGAGGAGTAGTCGCTACAAATAAAAGTTAACGGACGGACGGACAGACGGACGGACGGACGGACGGACGACGACGGACGACGGACGCCGCACCACGGCATAAGCTCTGCTGATCTCTGATCAGTAGAGCTAAAAATCTATTTTTAGCCGTGGCGGCCATCTTGAATTTCCGGCAGACCTGAAATTTTGCTAGGATCAATTGGACATCAAGAGCAACTCTCATGTGAAGTTTCATGAAAATCCGTCAAGTAGTTTCAGAGGAGTAGTCGCTACAAGTTTTCATTATATAACTCTATGTAAACGAAGATGGCCGCTGGCAGCTATGTTTAACGTCGAATCAAAACGATTTTCGACAAGGACCAACATCATGTCATGCTGATCATTTTAGAAAAAGTCCCATATCAATATCTCTTATAGTTTTCAAGAAGTAGTCGCTACAAACTTATTTTTTAACAAGAGGTCAATGACCTTGAAGCTCTACTGATTGATTTTGATTTCAGGAAGTAGTCGCTACAGACTTGTTTTTTGAAAATCTATTTTTAACCGTGGCGGCCATCTTGAATTTCCGGCCGACCTGAAATTTTGCTAAGATCAATAAGACATTAAGAGCAACATTCCTGTGAAGTTTCATGAAAATCCGTCAGGTAGTTTCAAAGAAGTAGTCGCTACAAGTTTTCATTATATAACTCTATGTAAACAAAGCAGCCATGTTTAAGGTCAAATCAAAACGATTTTCGACAAGGACCAACATCATGTCATACTGATCATTTTAGAAAAAGTCCCATATCAATATCTCTTATTGTTTTGAAGAACTAGTCGCTACAAACTTATTTATTTTAAATCTATTTTTAGCTGTGGCGGCCATCTTGAATTTCCGGCCGACCTGAAATTTTTCTAGGATCAACTAGACATCAAGAGCAACATTCCTGTGAAGTTTCATGAACATCCGTCAAGTAGTTTCAGAGGAGTAGTCGCTACAAGTTTTTACTATATAACTCTATGTAACCAAAGATGGCCACTGGCAGCCATGTTTAACGCCGAATCAAAATAATTTTCCACAAGGATCTACATCATGTCATGCTGATCATTTTAGAAAAAGTCCCATATCACTTATAGTTTTCAAGAAGTAGTCGCTACAAACTTATTTTTCAACAAGAGGTCAATGACCTTGAAGCTCTACTGATTGATTTTGATTTCAGGAAGTAGTCGCTACAGACTTGTTTTTTGAAAATCTATTTTTAACCGTTGCGGCCATCTTGAATTTCCGGCCGACCTGAAATTTTGATAAGATCAATAAGACATTAAGAGCAACATTCCTGTGAAGTTTCATGAAAATCCGTCAGGTAGTTTCAAAGAAGTAGTCGCTACAAGTTTTCATTATATAACTCTATGTAAACAAAGCAGCCATGTTTAAGGTCAAATCAAAACGATTTTCGACAAGGACCAACATCATGTCATACTGATCATTTTAGAAAAAGTCCCATATCAATATCTCTTATTGTTTTGAAGAAGTAGTCGCTACAAACTTATTTATTTTAAATCTATTTTTAGCTGTGGCGGCCATCTTGAATTTCCGGCCGACCTGAAATTTTTCTAGGATCAACTAGACATCAAGAGCAACATTCCTGTGAAGTTTCATGAACATCCGTCAAGTAGTTTCAGAGGAGTAGTCGCTACAAGTTTTTACTATATAACTCTATGTAACCAAAGATGGCCACTGGCAGCCATGTTTAACGTCGAATCAAAATAATTTTCCACAAGGATCTACATCATGTCATGCTGATCATTTTAGAAAAAGTCCCATATCAATATCACTTATAGTTTTCAAGAAGTAGTCGCTACAAACTTATTTTTTAAAAATCTATTTTTAGCTGTGACGGCCATCTTGAATTTCCGGCCGACCTGAAATTTTGATAGGATCAATTAGACATCAAGAGCAACATTCCTGTAAAGTTTCATGACAATCCGCCAAGTAGTTTCAGAGGAGTAGTCGCTACAAGTTTTTACTATATAACTCTATGTAAACAAAGATGGCCGCTGGCAGCCATGTTTAACGTTGAATCAAAATGATTTTTGACTAGGATCAACATCATGTAATGCTGATCATTTTAGAAAAAGTCCCATATCAATATCACTTATAGTTTTCAAGAAGTAGTCGCTACAAACTTATTTTTTAACAAGAGGTCAATGACCTTGAAGCTCTACTGATTGATTTTGATTTCAGGAAGTAGTCGCTACAGACTTGTTTTTTGAAAATCTATTTTTAACCGTGGCGGCCATCTTGAATTTCAGGCCGACCTGAAATTTTGCTAAGATCAATAAGACATTAAGAGCAACATTCCTGTAAAGTTTCATGAAAATCCGTCACGTAGTTTCAAAGAAGTAGTCGCTACAAGTTTTCATTATATAACTCTATGTAAACAAAGCAGCCATGTTTAAGGTCAAATCAAAACGATTTTCGACAAGGACCAACATCATGTCATACTGATCATTTTAGAAAAAGTCCCATATCAATATCTCTTATTGTTTTTGGGAAGTAGTCGCTACAAATTTATTTATTTTAAATCTATTTTTAGCTGTGGCGGCCATCTTGAATTTCCGGCCGACCTGAAATTTTTCTAGGATCAACTAGACATCAAGAACAACATTCCTGTGAAGTTTCATGAACATCCGTCAAGTAGTTTCAGAGGAGTAGTCGCTACAAGTTTTTACTATATAACTCTATGTAACCAAAGATGGCCACTGGCAGCCATGTTTAACGTCGAATCAAAATAATTTTCCACAAGGATCTACATCATGTCATGCTGATCATTTTAGAAAAAGTCCCATATCAATATCACTTATAGTTTTCAAGAAGTAGTCGCTACAAACTTATTTTTTAAAAATCTATTTTTAGCTGTGACGGCCATCTTGAATTTCCGGCCGACCTGAAATTTTGATAGGATCAATTAGACATCAAGAGCAACATTCCTGTAAAGTTTCATGACAATCCGCCAAGTAGTTTCAGAGGAGTAGTCGCTACAAGTTTTTACTATATAACTCTATGTAAACAAAGATGGCCGCTGGCAGCCATGTTTAACGTTGAATCAAAACGATTTTTGTCTAGGATCAACATCATGTAATGCTGATCATTTTAGAAAAAGTCCCATATCAATATCACTTATAGTTTTCAAGAAGTAGTCGCTACAAACTTATTTTTTAAAAATCTATTTTTAGCTGTGACGGCCATCTTGAATTTCCGGCCGACCTGAAATTTTTCTAGGATCAATTAGACATCAAGAGCAACATTCCTGTAAAGTTTCATGACAATCCGCCAAGTAGTTTCAGAGAAGTAGTCGCTACAAGTTTTTACTATATAACTCTAAGTAAACAAAGATGGCCGCTGGCAGCCATGTTTAACGTTGAATCAAAACGATTTTTGACTAGGATCAACATCATGTCATGCTGATCATTTTAGAAAAAGTCCCATATCAATATCACTTATAGTTTTCAAGAAGAAGTCGCTACAAACTTGTATTTTAAAACTCTATTTTTAGCTTTGGCGGCCATCTTGGATTTCACATCAACATGAATTTTTGCTAGGATCAACTAGACTTTATGGGCAACATTTCTGTAAAGTTTCATGAATATCCATCCAGTAGTTTTAGCTGTGAAGTCGCTACAAATAAAAGTTTACGGACAGACAGACGGACAGACGGACAGACGGACAGACGGACAGACGGACGGACGGACGACGGACACCGCACCACGGCATAAGCTCCGCTGATCTCTGATCAGTTGAGCTAAAAATCTATTTTTAGCTGTGACGGCCATCTTGAATTTCTGGCCGACCTGAAATTTTTCTAGGATCAATCAGACATCAAGAGCAACATTCCTGTAAAGTTTCATGACAATCCGCCAAGTAGTTTCAGAGAAGTAGTCGCTACAAGTTTTTACTATATAACTCTATGTAAACAAAGATGGCCGCTGGCAGCCATGTTTAACGTTGAATCAAAACGATTTTTGACTAGGATCAACATCATGTCATGCTGATCATTTTAGAAAAAGTCCCATATCAATATCACTTATAGTTTTCAAGAAGAAGTCGCTACAAACTTGTATTTTAAAACTCTATTTTTAGCTTTGGCGGCCATCTTGGATTTCACATCAACATGAATTTTTGCTAGGATCAACTAGACTTTATGGGCAACATTTCTGTAAAGTTTCATGAATATCCATCCAGTAGTTTCAGCTGTGAAGTCGCTACAAGTTTTTACTATATAACTCTATGTAAACAAAGATGGCCGCTGGCAGCCATGTTTAACGTTGAATCAAAACGATTTTTGACTAGGATCAACATCATGTCATGCTGATCATTTTAGAAAAAGTCCCATATCAATATCACTTATAGTTTTCAAGAAGAAGTCGCTACAAACTTGTATTTTAAAACTCTATTTTTAGCTTTGGCGGCCATCTTGGATTTCACATCAACATGAATTTTTGCTAGGATCAACTAGACTTTATGGGCAACATTTCTGTAAAGTTTCATGAATATCCATCCAGTAGTTTCAGCTGTGAAGTCGCTACAAGTTTTTACTATATAACTCAATGTAAACAAAGATGGCCGCTGGCAGCCATGTTTAACGTTGAATCAAAACGATTTTTGACTAGGATCAACATCATGTCATGCTGATCATTTTAGAAAAAGTCCCATATCAATATCACTTATAGTTTTCAAGAAGAAGTCGCTACAAACTTGTATTTTAAAACTCTATTTTTAGCTTTGGCGGCCATCTTGGATTTCACATCAACATGAATTTTTGCTAGGATCAACTAGACTTTATGGGCAACATTTCTGTAAAGTTTCATGAATATCCATCCAGTAGTTTCAGCTTTGAAGTCGCTACAAATAAAAGTTTACGGACAGACGGACAGACAGACGGACAGACAGACGGACAGACAGACGGACGACGGACTCCGCACCACGGCATAAGCTCTGCTGATCTCTGATCAGTAGAGCTAAAAATCTATTTTTAGCTGTGACGGCCATCTTGAATTTCCGGCCGACCTGAAATTTTTCTAGGATCAATTAGACATCAAGAGCAACATTCCTGTAAAGTTTCATGACAATCCGCCAAGTAGTTTCAGAGAAGTTGTCGCTACAAGTTTTTACTATATAACTCTATGTAAACAAAGATGGCCGCTGGCAGCCATGTTTAACGTTGAATCAAAACGATTTTTGACTAGGATCAACATCATGTCATGCTGATCATTTTAGAAAAAGTCCCATATCAATATCACTTATAGTCGCTACAAACTTGTATTTTAAAACTCTATTTTTAGCTTTGGCGGCCATCTTGGATTTCACATCAACATGAATTTTTGCTAGGATCAACTAGACTTTATGGGCAACATTTCTGTAAAGTTTCATGAATATCCATCCAGTAGTTTCAGCTGTGAAGTCGCTACAAATAAAAGTTTACGGACAGACAGACGGACAGACGGACGGACGGACGGACGGACGCCGCACCACGGCATAAGCTCTGCTGATCTCTGATCAGTAGAGCTAAAAATCTGTTTTTAGCCGTGGCGGCCATCTTGAATTTCCGGCCGACCTGAAATTTTGCTAGGATCAATTAGACATCAAGAGCAACATTCCTGTGAAGTTTCATGAAAATCCGTCAAGTAGTTTCAGAGGAGTAGTCGCTACAAGTTTTCATTATATAACTCTATGTAAACAAAGATGGCCACTGGCAGCCATGTTTAACGTCGAATCAAAACGATTTTCGACAAGGACCAACATCATGTCATGCTGATCATTTTAGAAAAAGTCCCATAGCAATATCCCTTAGAGTTTTCAAGAAGTAGTCGCTACAAACTTGTTTTTTAAAAACCTATTTTTAGATTTGGCGGCCATCTTGGATTTCACATCTACATGAATTTTTGCTAGGATCAACTAGACTTCATGGGCAACATTTCTGTAAAGTTTCATGAAAATCCATTCAGTAGTTTCAGAGGAGCAGTCGCTACAAAAAAAAGTTTACGGACAGACGGACGGACAGACAGACGGACGACGGACGCCGCACCACGGCATAAGCTCTGCTGATCTCTGATCAGTAGAGCTAAAAATGAAGGCCCTATCGTCTTAACGAGGCAAAATATAGCAATATAGCATTTTTAACTAAATCAAGGGCCATAACTCCGCTGTTATTTTCCGATCTGGCTGGTTTTCTAACTCATCCGAGCTTTTATTGATATTAACAATCTGTTAAAGTTTGGTAAAGATCGATGAAAAATGAAGGCCCTATCGTCTTAACGAGACAAAAGTTAACGCCGACGACGGACGGACGACGGACAACTCTGCATCCCATAAGTTCTGATGGCCTTCGGCCAGTAGAGCTAAAATGATGGTCGCAGGCATCCATGTTTGACATAGAATCAATGAATTCTGTTTAGGACCAACTACATGTCAGGCCAGTCATTTTAGTAAAGGTTCCAAATCAATACCACTTATGTTTTTTGATAAGTAGTTGCCACAAAAGAGTATTTAAGCTGTGGCAGCCATCTTGAATTTCTGGCCAACCTGATTTTTGGCGGTGCTAAAGCACCGTCAGAGGTATATTTGGGTTTTTCAATGGAATGCTAGGAATGTGACAAACCTAACAGCACAATGCAACTCTTTGCAACACTACGCTAGAAGAAGTAGTCTCTCATGCATGCCTTTAATAAATTTGATATTATGTGATCACTGACAGAAAATGATGATGTGTGTTCGCTTACTGTGTAATTAACAAATATTGTCCTCGTGTGTTCGCTTACTGTGTAATTAACAAATATTCTCCTAAGTAAATCCTTAGATTGTTTATGTATTAATACGCAAGAGCGCTTCTCAGAGATTATGATGCATTTTGACAGACGATCAGTCGGTGTTTGTAAACAAAAGGCTGCGTAATTACTTGATGCCCTAAATAAGAAACAATGTTCAGAATAAAGGCAATTTATTATTTATCTAGGTCATACATACCTATTTTATCAAAAGTTCACTAAGTCAACTTTTTATCATCTGTTTAAAAGGTTATAACTCGAGTTATAATTGTGCTACAAGCAGACGGTATGTGATTAATAGAAAGTGTATCATGTTACTAAAAATAGAACAGTCAGTGCTCGCTGAAGGGAATAGTATGTTATACAGAGTGGAATCTTGGTGTGGAGTCTTGGAGTGGAGTGGAGTGAATAATTGGAGTGACCTTGGAGTCACATTTTGGAGTTACCTTGGAGTCAAATTTGGAGTGAATATTTTGGAGTCAATTTTTTAGTCTAAACTTGAAGTCTTAATTTCTCTTACGATTAATAACTTTTTAGAAACTAATACATTTACATGGTTGCTTCATTTGCACATACACTTATTTATTTATTAAATATTCTTTAAAATGCACCCCAATTTCAACAACTAATTCCAAAACTGCACATCTAATTTTAACTTGGGCGCTGTTACAACATGTTCTAAAAAAAATCCATGTTTGTGGAACAATTAGGCTGAGAGAGCTCGTAGTTCCCATAAACTTTAATGTTTTTTGTTTTCAGTCTATGTGGTATGACTGACATATTGGACATATTGGAACCCTGTATACCCAACACTGGATGTCAGTGTCCTGACCTAAGATTAGTTGGTCCCTCAGGACTAGTTTATGTCAGGCCAAAGGGTCATAATGCTTCAATACTGGGGTTAATGTTTGGCTATTCAAGTTCATTTATGTTGTTTTTAGATGGTCTGTCCCTCACATTAAGGTTAGCACATGTCTCATGGGCAGGGCTTTTTTAACCTATTTAACAGGGGCCGAAATTCGGCCTCTTCCCAATTGCAAAAACCTCTATTTTTTCCCAATTTTTTTTGGGGGGGGTAATTAAGTGACATACTTTATATAGTTTGTATGTTAAAATAACTCAGTTCTAAAATCTAATTAATATTTTACCTAAAACTACATTTTAATGAAATTTCCCCTTAAAAAAACATTTCCCAAAACAACGAAAATCACGCTACATTTTCCCCAATTTGGACAGTCTCGCGCTTCTTTTTCCCAAATTCAGCAGGCCTAGGCCTTTTCCCAATTTTCTTGAAAAAAGCCCTGATGGGACAATGCATGTTAGGAACTGTGCACCTTGTGAGGGTCCTTCAGAAATATTAAATAGATAATTATCCAAAATATTCACTCCAAATCTGACTCCAAGGTCACTCCAAAATGTGACTCCAAGGTCACTCCAATTATTCACTCCACTCCACTCCAAGACTCCACACCAAGACTCCACTCTATATAATATACTATGCCTCGCTGAAGAGCTTGCTCAGAAAAAAATCTACGGAAGCTAATTCGGGCCATATGAGTTAGCTAAAATATGTTTAAATATGAAATTGGTAATGAACATCAATCATCAGAAACATCACTGAATGTAAAAAACAAACCATGGAAGTTACATTTACAGCACTTCCATTTCCCATCCATTCCAACACTTACAAAAAGCACCGCCCATCAGTGCCTTCAGCACTTTGATTACTTAATGGAACTAACTGGACATCAAAACCAACATTACTGTAAAGTTTTATAAAAGTCATTTTGGTAAAGGTACCATACCGCTTACGGTTTTAGAGAAGCGATGCCACAAAATTGTATTTAATAAATCGATTTTTAGACATGGTGGCCATCTTGAATTTTAGGCCAACCTGATTTTTACTTAGGACCAACTAGACATCAACAGCAATATTCCTATATTCCTAAATATTATGATTTATTATGCAACATTATAATCTCATTCCATTTTATCCTACTCTAAAGAATATATTTTTTTCCAGCTTATAAAAATGTCATAATGCTACCAAAAAGTTTAATTATAAAACTATATCAATTAAATCCCTTACAACATCAACCTTAGTATATCCTCATTTTTCTGCTCCAAATCACACTGTGAAACAGAAATGAAATGATCTGTATTCAGAAATATAGCAGGTGTGAGACCAGGTCAAACACAGGTCATGTTATGCAATTTCTCCTGAGAATTATGTTACTATCTCAGTAGATTTGCTTTTGTCTCAGGTTATAGTTGGAAAATCAGAATCAAAATCTTAAAATCCTACAATTTATTTTTAGTCTTTTTCTGAGAGTCAAAATACAAAAGAGACTAAATCCTTACCCTTCTATGAATGTATAATGGACTGACCTTTTAATTTGGACCAGTCCATTTGTAGTACAAATGGGTGTTTCGATCAAATTACTGATGAGCACCAAGACAGTTAAATCCTGATCAGCCTGCAAGATGTCGTGCCAGTCATTTTGGTAAAGGTTCCAAAATCAATATCACTTATGTTTTTAAGAAGTAGTCGCCACAAAATCATATTTTTTAAATCTATTTTTAACCATTGCAGCCATCTTGAATTTTCTGACTGACCTGCACTTTTGCTAGGATCAACTAGACATCAAGAGCAACCTTCCTGTGAAGTTTCATGAAAATCCGTCAGGTAGTTTCAGAGGAGTAAACACTACAAGTTTTCATTATATAACTCTATGTAAACAAAGATGGCCGCTGGCTGCCATATTTAATGTCGAATCAAAATATTTAATTGCAAATCAAAATAATTGGATCAACATCATGTCATGTTGATCATTTTAGAAAAAGTCCCATATCAATATCAATTATAGTTTTCAAGTAGTCACTATAGACGTACCCCAAGGTTCTGTCTTCGGGCCAATTCTCTTTCTGCTATACATAAATGACCTACTTAAAATAATTTTCGAGGAGTTTTCGCTACAAGTTTTCATTATATAACTCTATGTAAACAAAGATGGCCACTGGAGGCCATGTTTAACGTCAAATCAAAATAATTTTTGACAAGGATCAACATCAGGTCATACTGATCATTTTAGAAAAAAGTCCCATATCAATATCACTTATAGTTTTCAAGAAGTACTCGCTACAAACTTGTTTTTTGAAAATCTATTTTAAGCTGTGGTGACCATCTTGAATTTCCGACCAACATGAAATGTTGACAGTATCATTTAGACATCAAGAGCAACATTCCTGTGAAGTTTCATGGAAATCCGTCAGTTAGTTTTAGAGGAGTAGTTGCTACAAGTTTTTACTAAATAACTCTATGTAAACAAAGATGGCCACTGGCAGCCATGTTTAACGTCAAATCAAAACGATTTTCGACAAGGACCAACATCATGTCATGCTGATCCTTTTAGAAAAAGTCCGATATCAATATCAGAGTTTTCAAGAAGTAGTCGCTACAATCTTGTTTTTTTAAAATCTATTTTTAGATTTGACGGCAATCTTGGATTTCACATCATAATGAATTTTTGCTAGGATCAACTAGACTTCATGTGCAACATTTCTGTAAAGTTTTATGAAAATCCATTCAGTAGTTTCAGAGGAGTAGTCGCTACAAAAAAAAGTTTGAACAGACAGACAGACGGACGGACGTCGCACCACGGCATAAGCTCTGCTGATCTCTGATCAGTAGAGCTAAAAACTGTCAAAATCCGTTCAGCGGTTCTTGAGAAGAAGATTTTTTAAGGTTTTGGCGATATATATGGTAATGGTGGCCATCTTGGATGTTGCACTACCCTAATTTGTAAGACTTTGGAAGGCACTGACCTCAGTAGCGTCCATGTGAAATTTGGTCAAAATTGTACTCGCTGTTTCAGAGATGTTGTATACCTACCCCCACCCCCTCCAGCTCCAATCCACCCCAACATCGGTCATTTCGGATGTGGCGTTGCACTAATTTTAACAAATTTTAAAATCATTGACCTTAAGATCCATGTGAAGTTGTAAACAAAGATGGTCGTGGCAGCATTGTTTAATATAGAATCAAAATAATTTTCATCATGTCATGCTGATCATTTTAGAATATGTCCCATATCAATATCGCTTATAGTTTTCAAGAAGTAGTCGCTACAAATTTGTTTTATAAAATCTATTTTTAGCCGTGGTGGCCATCTTGAAATTCCACCCTGCCTGAAATGCTAGGATCAACTAGACATCAAGAGCAACATTCCTGTGAAGTTTCAAGAAAATCCGTCAAGTAGATTCAGAGGAGTAGTCGCTTCAACTTTTAGTGTAGAACTCTATGTAAACAAAGATGGCCGCTGGCAGCCATGTTCAGCCATGTTTAAATTTAAATCAAAATATTTTTCAACATCATCTCATGCTGATCATTTTAGAAAAGTCCCAAATCAAAATATCACTTATAGTTTTCAACAAGTAGTCACTGTAAACTTGTTTTTTTAAAAATCTATTTTTAGCCGTGGCGGCCATCTTGAATATCCGGCCGACCTGAAATTTTGCTAGACATCAAGAGCAACATTCCTGTGAAGTTTCATGAAAATCCGTCAAGTAGTTTCAGAGGAGTAGTCGCTACAACTTTTTACTATATAACTCTATGTAAAGAAAGATGGCCGTTGGCAGCCATGTTTAACGTCGAATCAAAACGATTTTCGAAACGGACCAACATCATTTCATGCTGATCATTTTAGAAAAGTCCCATATCAATATCACTTACAGTTTTCAAGAAGTAGTCGCTACAAACTTGCTTTTTAAAAATCTATTTTTAGCTTTGGCGGCCATCTTGGATTTGACATTTACATGAATTTTTGCTAGGATCAAATAGACTTCATAGGCAACATATCTGTAAAGTTTCATGAAAATCCATTCAGTAGTTTCAGAGGCGTAGTCGCCGCAAATAAAAGTTTACGGATGGACAGACGGGCGACGGATCTTTAATCAGTAGAGCTAAAAACTATCAAAATCTGTTCGGCAGTTCTTGAGAAGATTTTTTAAGGTATATGGTAATGGCAGCCATCTTGAATGTCGCATTGACCTATTTGTAAAATTTTAAAAGGCACTGATCCACGTGAAATTTGATCAAAATTAGTCAAGCGGTTTCTGAGGAGATGTCGTTTACAGTTGTTATGTGTACATGATGTTTGGGAACTATCAATTCGAAAATGTTTGAGAAAAAATATGTTACAATATTAAAGTGGAAAATTCTTTAAGTCAAACAAAGGCAATCAATGATATGAGATGTAAAGGGACATAAGTTCATCAGTTGTTGTGAGTATATGAAGTCTGGGAACAATCCATTCAAGTGTTTGAGATATGCAAGTATTAAAAATGTTACGCGACGCGACACAGGACAAAAATGTGCGACGGGACTTGACGAGAAGGGACGGGACGTTGGGGACAATGTGATTCTATAAAGCCTTCACGAAAGTGAGGGTATAATAATGCTTGCACCATCAAGCAGAAAAACAACTTCAGCACAGCTTAAAACATACCAAACTAAAACATACCAAACACATAGACATCAGAATCATCATCTGATGAGGATTTCATCTCTCTATCGAGCAGATCAACAAGCCTCTTCTTTTTCTTATTTCTTCCTTCTTTCTTCTTCTCCTCAGACTTATCACAAACATCTAACTTCAATTTGGAATGTTTTGGATGTTTAACCGTGGAACTTTTAGGTAAACGACCGACTTTGTCGCTTGATCTAAATGACCAATCAAAGAAGCTGATGCAATTATTTTCAGTTCTCCGAGATGCCGACGTCCAATCACAATCATGGGTCTCCTGGCTGGCTGGAACAGCAATAGTTGACCAATCAGAAACAGGACTTGAGTCAGTAAAGGAAGATGTTTCTCTCATAGGACTACTAGTAGAAGACATTTCAAAACTTCTTGACGTTTTCATTTTTTTTGATTGCTTTACTTTAACAGCAGTTTTCTTTTTGTCTTTTTTAAGTCGTAAAGACGTCAAGAATGACTTTGAATGAGAAACTGACTTGTTTTCATTTTTAGATTCCACATCTTTAAACACAATATCATCTTCATGACCATGGTTCAGCTTTCCTCTCGACTCACTAACTTTGATAATCTTTGGATTATTGCTGTTATCAGACATATTGTTTGATGATTCTCCAATTTGCATTTGCAAGTCCACATCCCGCTTCACACCAAGCTCATCTTTTCTATTACTGTGATTCAAGCCTAATTTTTCCGCTAAATACTTTCTCAGTGCTATCCCCGACTTCTTCCATCTCTCCATGGCAGATAATTCATGTTCTCTCAGTCCCTTACTAACATCAGTAGTATGCCTTTTTCCTGTAGTTACTTTGCTATCCTTGTCAGTGGAATTGTCACATGGGTGTGACTTTATCTGTCTTTTCTTGCTACTTGTGGGTGCATTCAATTTGCCTTGATCTTTTTTTAGGGAATTATCACATGGGATCATTGGCAGCATTTGTATTTCAACATTAAAATCTAAATTAACTCGGTCCACTCGCGTGTTTTTAGGACAGACGTTTGTATCACCACCTGTAGAGGTATATGTATCATTTGTGTTACAGTTATCTTTTTGAGATTTATGTGGACACGTTTCCTTTCCAGTATCTGATTCCTGCAGTCCGCCACTAGTTTCTACAGAGGTATACAGACAAGTAGCACATTTACTAACATTCTTATACCCATTTTTTTGTAAGCTTTGCAGTTTTTTAGGACATCGTTTCTTGTCATGTAGATGATTGTCCTTGTCATTTTTGGCATCTTTCTTTGTTGTCTTATTATCTCTGTCCCTTGTCCCTGCATGGACGAGGCTTGATGTCTTAGGCTTGGCTCCACCATATCCTTCAGCCATTTCTGAAACATGAGGCAATACCACCCTTTAACACAACATTAAATTTAAAACATTGTTTTTTAAATGTCAGGTTTATTATAAGGGTTTCATACACAAATTGCTAAACTTAATTATAATATTTATCAAATGATGTCATAATTTATTATTGCTTGTAAGTTATATGCTGTTTCTTAACGTCATTTCATAATTTATTATATTACACCACATGTGATGACAAATACCATACAACCCAGTTCTAATACCTTAGCGAAATAGCATGGTTTACCCTGGGACACCTTCCTGGCCTTCCACGTGAAGCAAACACTCTACATTTGACCACTAAAGCTAGCTCTATGACCAGACAATACGCTTATAAACTATATATTGACATATGCCCTAAAGTGAGTTCCTGAGTTCTACTATAGTTCTTTGGTACTCAGAATACAACAGCACAGTGATATGCATGTTATTGTTCTGTATGTATGACACTGTAAATGAATACATTATATTCAGGGAATTTGTGTATTTGAACTTTTAACCCCACATCAGAGTCCAGGTGTGACCCTGGAGCAAAAACGTTACAATGTGTAATCCCATCATCATAATGGTCTATTTGAGAAATATATATATATATGACTCAAATGACCTTCATCTCTCTCCCCACCCTCCCACACCCATCCCCCACCACCACCACTCCAACTGGGCATAAATAATGAAATTGTTTGATACGTTACCAAGTTCAAAGTGAATATAGTGACACAGCCAAACAATCTAAATTACTGAGAGTTCTGAAAAACTTTGTCAAGTGTGAAAAAATTATCAAAATCGGATGATAAACAAAGAAATTATTTACGATCATTTGAAGGTTGTTTTGAAATGGATATGGAAGCACCATTTTAAGAACTATGACATTCACAGTTCTAATTTACCATATAATTATGGAATAATTAAAAATATGTAAATTAACTGATTTATTTAGGGAAATCACAGCAAAGATATGAAAAAGAAGCCATGTTTGACATCAAATCGAAATGAATTTTGGTTAGGACCAACTACATGTCGCAATATTTATCGGTGTGTTGGGACCGGTGAAAATAAAAATGTTATATAAACAAGAGTTGGGTGCTTTGATGTCTCGCCTAAAGAAGCATGTCCATCATACATGTTTCAAGCAATACTCATCTCGACAAAACGAGGGTTTATAGTAATTATTGAAGGCAAGCAAGATTGTCTGCATATAATAGGTAGCATTCATAGTTTTCCATAGATGAAGTTAAATGCAAGTATTATTGGATGGACAAACATTACCATTCTATAGACCAGATTTTGATTTTGCAATCCTGCCCAAAAAAACAGACTACACGTGTATGGTAGAAAATTGAACTTTAAAACGTTATTGAATTTTAAAATTTATTAAATTCTTTTGTTAACATAGTTATGCGATAAACAGAAATATGAAAGCAAATGCAAATTCGTACAGATGATTTATTGTTTATTTATTTCTTTAATCAAAAATGTGTTGTTTATTTTAACTTCCCTGTACTTGACAAATATTGTATTACAAATGGTTTATTTAGGTTTATGGGCATGTTTACATTGTGTACATTTCACTATATACATGTACCAGACTGTTATTTGGTAACTTTAATTACAGACAGTGTCTCTTTAAAAAGGTTATTTCCACTGTTATAATTACACACTTCACACACACAGCTGCTTGTCAACCCGTTTTTTCTCTCCACAAATAGACATTTTAATCTAAGCATATATTTTATCAAAGTTCATTATCTGGCATGGCAGTCCATTACAATTGTATCAAGATGGTATTTAAAGGGACACATGGCAATCTTGAAGTGATTATCAAGCATTGAAATTATTGTTTCGATTTATATATCCATTATCATTTTCACTTTAAACCAACTTGAAAATAATTAAATAAAATATTTAGTTTTCAGTGTTTTTCACTGATTTTACCATACATTGAAACATATCATTGGTGCATTATTATCAACAGTTAATTATATGTAAAAACAATTTACTTGATATTATTCGTATAATTAATACTAATGATTAATCCAATGCA
Organism: Cyrtodaria siliqua; assembly: GCA_037043455.1. NCBI lineage: Eukaryota > Metazoa > Mollusca > Bivalvia > Adapedonta > Hiatellidae > Cyrtodaria > Cyrtodaria siliqua. The sequence continues at coordinate 24,056 of JAWPHD010011322.1, forward strand.
AGTTATGCAGAAGAACTAGCAGGATGCCGTATTTTAGTTTTAAAAGAAGAGGTCAATGACCTTGAATCTCTACTGATAGGTTTTTGATAGCTAGATCAGCATTCCTGTAAAGTTTCATGAACATCTGTCAAATAGTTTCAGAGGAGTAAACCCTACAAGTTTTTACTATATGTAAACAAAGATGTTTAATGTCGATTCACAATAATGTTCAACAAGGCGGAACTATAGATCATGCTGATCAGTTTAGAAAAAGATCACTAATTTATAGTTTTCAAGCAGTAGTCTCCACAAATTAGTTTTTAACAAGAGGTCAATGACCTTGAAGCTCTACTGATTGATTTTGATTTCAGGAAGTAGTCGCTCTATTATTTTTAGCCGTGGCGGCCATCTTGAATTTCCGGCCGACCTGAAATTTTGCTAGGATCAATTAGACATCAAGAGCAACATTCCTGTGAAGTTTCATGAAAATCCGACAAGTTGTTTCAGAGGAGTAGTCGCTACAAGTTTTCATTATATAACTCTATGTAAACAAAGATGGCCGCTGGTAGCCATGTTTAACGTCAAATCAAAACGATTTTCGACAAAGACCAACACCATGTCATACTGATCATTTTAGAAAAAGTCCCATATCAATATCTCTTTTAGTTTTGAAGAAGTAGTCGCTACAAACTTGTATTTTGAAAATCTATTTTTAGCTATGGCAGCCATCTTGAATTTCCGGCCGGACTGAAATTTTGCTAGGATCAATTAGACATCAAGTGCAACATTCCTGTTAAGTTTCACGAAAATCCGTCAAGCAGTTTCAGAGGAGTAGTCGCTACAAGTTTTCATCATATAACTCTATGTAAACAAAGATGGCCACTGGCAGCCATGTTTAATGTCGAATCAAAAAATTGTTTGACTCTGATAACCATCATGTCATGCTGATCATTTTACAAAAAGTCCCATATCAATATCACTTATAGTTTTCAAGACGTAGTCGCTACAAACTTCTTTTTTAAAAATCTATTTTTAGCTGTGGCGGCCATCTTGAATTTCTGGCTGATCTGAAATTGTGATAGGATCAATTAGACATCAAGAGCAACATTCCTGTGAAGTTTCATAAAAATCCGTCAAGTAGTTTCAGAGAAGTAGTCGCTACAAGTTTTCATTATAGAACTCTATGTAAACAAAGATGGCTGCTGGCAGCCATGTTTAACGTCGAATCAAAATAATGTTCGACTCGGATAACCATCATGTCATGCTGATCATTTTAGAAAAAGTCCCATATCAATATCTCTTATAGTTTTCAAGAAGTAGTCGCTACAAACTTATTTTTTAAAAATCTATTTTTGGCCGTGGTGGCCATCTTGAATTTCCGGCCGACCTGAAATTTTGCTAGGATCAATAAGACATCAAGAGCTACATTCCTGTGAAGTTTCATGAAAATCCGTCAAGTAGTTTCAGAGGAGTAGTCGCTACAAGTTTTCATTATATAACTCTATGTAAACAAAGATGGCCGCTGGCAGCCATGTTTAACGTCGAATCAAAACGATTTTCGAAAAGGACCAACATCATGTCATGCTGATCATTTTAGAAAAAGTCCCATATCAATATCACTTATAGTTTTCAAGAAGTAGTCGCTACAAACTTGTTTTTTAAAAACCTATTTTTACATCTGGCGGCCATCTTGGATTTCACATCAATCTGAATTTTTGCTAGGATCAACTAGACTTCAAAGGCAACATTTCTGTAAAGTTTCATGAAAATCCATTCAGTAGTTTCAGAGGAGTAGTCGCTACAAAAAAAAGTTTACGGACAGACAGACGGACAGACAGACAGACGCCGCACCACGGCATAAGCTCTGCTGATCTCTGGCTCTTGCAGTTTCAGAGAAGAAGATTTTTAACCTAAACATGTCTATGTAAAACATGTGACCCTTGGGGCGTGACCAAATGTGACCCCAGGGTCACCATTTGAACAAACTTGGTAAAGGACCATAAGCTTATAATAATTGTAAAATATCAAACCTCTGGCTCTTGTAGTTTCCGAGAAGAAGATTTTTAAAAAAAAATCCTATATAAATCTATGTAAAACTGTGACCCTCGGGGCGGGGACAAATTTGACCCCAGGGTCACCATTTGAACAAACTTAGTAGAGGACCATAAGCTGATGCTACGTGTAATACATAAGAGCTCTGTGCCTTGTGGTTTCATAGAAGAAGATTTCTTAAACTTTTTTTCTATATGTCTATATGAAAAACATGCAAAACCTCAATATACAAACTTTGGACCCCCGAGGCACGGCCATTTTTGACCCCGGGGAGTTTATTTGAACAAACTTGATAGTCTAAGCGTTGACGATCATTTTAAAAGAAAAACTGTTGAAATCTGTCAAGCGGTTCTGGAGAAGAAGCTTTTTTAAGGTTTCGACCATATATGGTAATGGCAGCCATCTTGGATGTAGCGCTGACCTAATTTTAACAAATCTAAAAAGCATTCAACTAAGGATCATCCATTTGAAGTTTGGTCAAAATTAGCCAAGCGGTTTCTGACGAGAAGTCGTTTGAAGAATTGCCTATACATGTCAATGTAAAACATGTGACCCTTGGGGCGGGGCCAAATGTGACCCTAAGGTCACCATTTGAACAAACTTGGTAAAGGACCATAAGCTTATAGTAAATGCAAAATATCAAACCTCTGGCTGTTGTAGTTTCTGAGAAGAAGATTTTTTAAAAAAAAAATCCTATATAAGTCTATGTAAAGCTGTTACCCCCAGGGCGGGGACAAATTTGATCCCAGGGTCACCATTTGAATAAACTTAGTAGAGGACCAAAAGATTCACTTTTTAAAAGCCGATGGCAGTTGCCTCCGCCTTAAATGAATGCAGTTGTCTAAATATTTGACCAACTCTTCTTGAATGACGAGCTGCATATTTGTTTACTTTTTTGCGCGGGGTTTGATGATTTACACCTTCCGGTTAACGACAATACGTTCTGTATTTTATTACTAACTATGGCAGCCTAAATATGTTTTTAAGAACAATATCGCAATAGTTAATGATAAACAATATTGTTTAAGTAGTGGTTTTATCAAGTCCTAAATTGTTTCAATTCCGCCAATGAGATCTTGTTTGTCCGGGTACGTTTCTGTATATTTTGAGGCCGTTCATTATCGATGTTCGGGTACCTTTCTGTAGTACCCGATACGACAATGACCCCATCAGCCCTATTAACGAGGCAAAATATAGCATTTTTAACTAAATCAAGGGCCATAACTCCGTTGTTACTGGTTCGATCTGGCTGGTTTTCGAACTTGTCCAAGCTTTCATTGATATTAACAATATGTTAAAGTTTGGTAAAGATCAGATGAAAAATGAAGGCCCTTGGCCAGTAGATAAAAATCATCAGCTCCAAAAAGATGTAACAATTAAAGTTATCTGCCCTTTGCTTGGATGGTGAAGGTCACATCCATATTTGCTTTGTCACGTTGCAATGTACCACTCAAGATACAACTATTTATAAGCAAAGTTTTAAAGGTCTAGTGCATACAGTTTGTGAAAAAGTGACCTAAATGCAAAAGTTGAACTTAAAAAGTATTATCTGCCGTTTGCTTGGAGGGTCAAGGTCACTTCCACATTTGCTTTGTCACGTTGCTATGTACCACCCAAGATACAACTATAAGCAATGTTTGAAAGGTCTAGTGTATGCAGTTTGTGAGAAAATAACCTAAACACAAAACTTGAATGTTGCAAATCCAAAGTCTTCATAACTATTAAATTATAATGACCTAAACACAAAACTTGAATGTTGCAAATCCAAAGTCTTCATAACTATTAAATTATAATAATCTTACACGGCAGTAGATGTTATAGTGATACCACATACACGGGATTACTAGTTCCTCACACTTGCTATTTCTATTAGCTTGAACAATTAAAGATGCCACAGTTATATAGTGTACACAAGGTTTTTCAAGTATTTGACCTAGTGACCTAGTTTTTGACCCCATGGGACCCATTTTCGAACTTGACCAAAATATAATTAAGACAACATTTCGACAAAGTTTCATCAAGATCGGGTCAGAAATATGGCCTCTAGAGTGTACTAGTGACCTAGTTTTTGACCCTGTGTGACCCATTTTCGAACTTTAGCAAGCTATAATTGAGACAAATATTCTGACAAAATTGCATCAAGATCGGGTCAAAAATATGGCCTCTAGAGTGTACACACGGTTTTTCCAAAGTTTGACCTAGTGACCTAGTTTTTAACACCATGTGACCCATTTTTGAACTTGACCAAGATATAATTAAGACAAACATTTTGACAAAGAGTGTACACAAGGTTTTTCCAATATTTGACCTAGTGACCTAGTTTTTAACCCCATGTGACCCATTTTCAAACTTGACCAAGATATAATTAAGACAAACATTCTGACAAAGTTGCATCAAGCTCGGGTCAAAAATGTGGCCTCTAGAGTGTACACAAGGTTTTTCCAATATTTGACCTAGTGACCTAGTTTTTAACTTCATGTGACCCATTTCCGAACTTGATCAAGATATAATTAAGATAAACAATTTGACAAAATTTCATCAAGATTGGGTAACAAATATGACCTCTAGAGTGTACACAAGTTTTTTCAAGTATTTGACCTAGTGACCTAGTTTTTGACCCCACATGACCCATTTTTGAACTTGACCGAGATTTCATTGAGACAAACATTCTGACAAAGTTTCATCAAGATCGGGTCAAAAATATGGCCTCTAGAGTGTACACACGTTTTTTCCAAAGTTTGACCTAGTGACCTAGTTTTTAACACCATGTGACCCATTTTTGAACTTGACCAAGATATAATTCAGACAAACATTTTGACAAAGTTTCATCAAGATTGGGTCAGAAATACGGCTTCTAGAGTGTACACAAGGTTTTTTCAAGTATTTGACCTAGTGACCTAGTTTTTAACCCCATGTGACCCATTTTCAAACTTGACCAAGATATAATTAAGACAAACATTCTGACAAAGTTGCATCAAGATCGGGTCAAAAATATGGCCTCTAGAGTGTACACACGGTTTTTCCAAAGTTTGACCTAGTGACCTAGTTTTTAACACCATGTGACCCATTTTTGAACTTGACCAAGATATAATTAAGACAAACATTTTGACAAAGAGTGTACACAAGGTTTTTCAAGTATTTGACCTAGTGACCTATTTTTTAACCCCATGTGACCCATTTTCAAACCTGACCAAGATATAATTAAGACAAACATTCTGACAAAGTTGCATCAAGCTCGGGTCAAAAATATGGCCTTTAGAGTGTACACAAGTTTTTTCCAATATTTGACCTAGTGACCTAGTTTTTGACCCCACATGATCCATTTTCGAACTTGACCGAGATTTCATTGAGACAAACATTCTGACAAAGTTTCATGATGATTGCATCAGAAATGTGGCCACAAGCAAAAGTTAACGGACGGACGACGGACGGAAGACGGACAACACACCATCCCATAAGCTCTGCTGGCCCTTGGCCAGTAGAGCTAAAAATGCTAATTTATGTCTCAGATTGCTGGAAATGCCATTTCAGAGCACCTAGGTTTCAAAATGTTCTGGGGGGCATGCCCCCGGACCCCACTAGAGAGCTCGGGCCCTGCGCGGCCTCGCATGGTTCAACTAGTATTCCAGATGCCAACCCTCTGTTAGGGAGTATTCCAGATGCCATGCCCAAAAAAAGCCAGTACTCCAGGTGCCAGGGTATGGGGGGGGTTGGTACCCTCGTATGTCGTTATGTCACCATGGTCACTGACGGAACTTATTATGGCTTCAGGTGTTAATTGTATATTCAGTCAATGCATTACACGGATGACATTGATTCGACACTTGTAAATACTCCTCTGACTAGGGAGCATAACAGGATCAATTCGGGAAATAACTGATAAACTGTGAAAATATAGCTGCGAAATCATGAACATTTTAGTTTTTTGATGGAAAACCCGAAGATTGTACACTTAAATCCCGAGATCGACTGAAAAACCTGGAGGATCAGGATTTTATCAGGAGATTTGGCAGGCCTGGGAATCTCCAACCTATGGCTATGCTTCTGTTTTTATCGATGTTTCGTGATTTTCCACAGGTGTATGGATTTACAAATTATATCATTTAAAAGTTTGAAGTTTATTGTCAGATATCTATTCAACAAATATATAGGATTTCTACATGGATACATGTAATTGCTGTTTGAAATAGGTGTGTTTACAATATAATATTTGACAGATATACCGATTATAAATATAACCGACTCGCTGTCATCCTTAACAGTAGAGGTCCCTGTATCGTGATAGGTCCCGAGTTCAAACCCTCGTCCTCTTACAATAACCTTGCAAGAATTATATATGAAATGGAACTTTTCACATACACAGAACACGGGTTGAAATACATTGTAATTGCTAAACAGAAAGTGCTTACTTTAAAATTACAAAAAGGGACTTTTCTTTGAAACGGTGATATGTTTTTCCTACACTCCGTCATTCTCGCATTCGATCGCAGGTTAATTGAGGAACGACATTCGCAACATCTCGTATACTGCTTCGTAGCATGATCATGTCATCATCGTACTTTAATAATATGAATTAAGGTAAAACCTTGAGTCGAGCACATAAAATGTAAATTTTAAACAGATAAAACTCAATCAAAGAACAATACGAATAACTTGTCAAATTGAAAGTAACTCAACAATGGGGAAAATGGCCATTTATATTTGGTGAACAAGGAAACAATGGCGTTATTTTAAAATTTTAAACAGATAAAACTCAATGAAAGAACAATTAAATTGAAAGCAACTCAATAATGAGGTCCTCTCAGGGTTTATGGGGAAAATGGCCATTTATATTTGGTGAACAAAGGAACAATGGCTGTTATTTTCAGGGGAAAAGAGAACACTGACACATATTTTTAGGGAACAATGGAACATGACTTGACAAGAAATAAAATTCTGACATCTAGTTTTAATATTAAAAAAAAAATCACAAAAAGTGTTGCAACTATAAATACTGTAGACCAGAATGAATTTTGGGGAACATTAGCAAATATTTTAAACATTAAAAATACTTTTAGAGAACAGGGGAACAGTGGACAAATAATGTTGGGAACAAAGCAAAATAGGTGATGGGAACAAGGGAACACTGACTCATATGTTCAGGGAACAAAGGAAGTTGTACCCCTTCCATTCTCCTGTGGGCCTTAATAATAATAAGAACAATGAATAAATCATTAAATGCAATATACAATTTGAAAGGGGCAAATTGCATTTATCATATTGTTCATACTGAGTGGGCACTGATTAAAACAGGCAAAACATATGTTCAAAGCGTTTTTTGATTATGATAATAATGAATTCAATTACATGTATATACTCAGTCGCAAAAGAAAATTTACACTGAAAAATTTACTTTACACCCCTATCCTTTTTATCAAACAACAGCCCTTAATGATTCACCTATTGGAAAAAAAATGACAACATCATATTGGCAATAGAATGATAACAACTTTGGTACCAAACATGACGTATATTAATTTTGGAATTTATACATTTTATTCTAAAAAAAAATCATTCCACCCTTTCTTTCACAACTGAGATGTATACACTTTTTTTTGCAACTCGGTATAATTAGATTAAAACGTTTTAGACTAGCTTTAAAGAAACTAAACTGCCAAAGTCAGCATTTACCTCACAGCTTCAAGTATACACTGTCGTGATATATCTAAACTGAAAGATTGTTAACTTTAAGTTTATTGTTTTTTTACTTTTTTTTATTTTGCCAGAAATGTTGATATATTCTATGTTTATATTATTTATTACTAAATATATGCAAACTGTTACCTGTGTATTGAGCCGATTACACTAAATATGATTCACAAATAGATGAGAGATGGGGATAATTGTGTTAATTCTAACACCACAGTCCATCTGTCCTGATCTTATCTTGAATAAGAACCTATGATTCACAAATAGATGAGAGATGGGGATAATTGTGTTAATTCTAACACCACAGTCCATCTGTCCTGATCTTATCTTGAATAAGAACCGTCTGTACAAGATGGCAAGTTGCATTCACTTCAGTGTATGGGTTTGAAGAAATCCAATCTGTGTGTGACCCAATGGGCTACTCCTAAAAGATGCTAGTGTCACCATCCAATGCTGGTTGTAAATGCCTGACAGAATAATGCAACTATCAGTCACAGACAACCATTTAAATATAAACAAAGGATAGATGACTCTTTTCTTGAAGTTTTTCAGTGTGATGCAGCCCTTCTGTAGTGTAAATCTCATTTTTGCTTTTCACTGAAAAAGCAGTTCCAGTACATCCTGGTGTTTCATCTCTGTTCTGGTCTGTTGTGTTCCGGTGAATCTGGTCCATAATCATGTCATAAAACCAATGTAAACAGTTTCGGTTTTTAAATTTTATAATGAGGTCATATTTACCATACCACAGATATGACTTACAAATCATTATCTGAGTCAAATAATCAAATAAATGAGAACCAGACCATCCGCCATATTTTAAACGATAGGACACCCACCTGTATGGGCACAATATAATCTGGACTCCGATTGTATTTAATGTAATGTATCTATCTGAAGTCTATAGTGCTGCCACACTGGAATACCACACCGTAGTACACACAGGTGTGTGTGTGGGTCGGTCGGTGTGTGTGGGGTGAGGTATCTTTAAATGAACAAATCTAGGGGTGAGGACCCAGCCAGCAATCTTATATCATCTAGCCTTCATCGGCCCGATATTTTTTTTATATCGGACCAGTATTGCAAACGATATTGGCCTGAGATATTGGCGTGCCCATCGGCCTCAAGTCGGACCGATATCTTGTCGGCTACACATTGGTCCAATATCGTTTTAGTTTACTATCCATCATCGGTCAGACATCGTTTTAGTATATCCATCATTGGTCCAAAAGTCGGTTAGTTATCTATCCAATATGTATCCGATATAGTTTCGACCCGAAGTGGGCCCATTATGACAGATAAACATCAAATTCGTTGTATTGTCACCATCCAGCTAGCACAGTATGTATCTAGATCATCGGATTACCAATCCAAAATACATGTTTTCGCAACATACAAGGTTATCGGGCGTTTAACTCCGTCAAATTTTTTGTTCAAATCGATTTAATGAATACTGACTACCTTATATATATCTTCTTGTAGTGCTTATCTCAATTAGCTCGATTGGAAAAATACTCATTAGCAATAAATAAAACATATTCCTGCATTTGTTGTCATTTTGAAATGCCAGCATATTTCCCATATTTTCTAGAAAGCCTTAATTTCGCATTTGTACTCTTTACATAATATATTCTGCTGCACATATTCAATAGGAATTTGTCAAGGAGTCGGAGAGGCTTTCATATTATTTCTGAAACTCTACTCTAACCAGTCATAACGGAAACGTTGCACAGAAAACTGTTTTAAAGAAAACAAATCAGAATTACAAAACTAAAACTCCTGTAGTGGGAGCCGGTGTCTGCGTTAGAAATGCTTAAAGCGTGACAACGACGATTTACCATCAAAATCGAGACACATAGATTAACAATTATCTTCTTTTTTTTTCTCCGTTACCGTAAAGTTCGCTTGCGCTCGAAGTGCCTCTTCTGCACTTCTCGCTAGCTGTGCTCGCTATGAACTAAGGTAAAACCTTGAGGCGAGCACAGAAAATGTGAAAGTAAATTTTAAACAGATAAAACTCAATGAAAGAACAATTAAATTGAAAGCAACTCAATAATGAGGTCCTCTCAGGGTTTATGGGGAAAATGGCCATTTATATTTGGTGAACAAAGGAACAATGGCTGTTATTTTCAGGGGAAAAGAGAACACTGACACATATTTTTAGGGAACAATGGAACATGACTTTACAAGAAATAAAATTCTAACATCTAGTTTTAAAATTAAAAAGAAATCACAAAAAGTTAACATTTCAAACAATATTTTTGTGATGACAGTGTTGCAACTATAATTACTGTAGGCCAGAATGAATTTTGGGGAACATTAGCAAATCTTTAAACATTAAAAATACTTTTAGAGAACAGGGGTAACATTGGACAAATAATTTTGGGGAACAAGGGAACACTGACTCATATTTTCAGGGAACAAAGGAAGATGTACCCCTTCCATCCTCCTGGGGGCGTCAATAATAATAAGAACAATGAATAAATCATTAAATGCAATGTACAATTTGAAAGGGGCAAATTGCATTTACCGTATTGTTCATACTGAGGGGGCACTGATTAAAACAGGCAAAAAAATATGTTCAAAACGGTTTTTGATTATGATAATAATGAATTCAAGTATATATACTCAGTCGCAAAAGAAAATTTGCACTTTGAAATTTTTACTTTACACCCTATCCTTTTTATCAAGCAACAGTCCATAATGAATCAACCTATTGAAAAACAAATGACAACATGATATTGGCAACAGAATGATAATAATTTTGGTACCAAACATGACGTATATTAATTTTGGAATTTATACATTTTATTCTAATAAAAACTCATTGCACACTTTCTTTCACAACTGAGCTGTATACAATTTCTTTTTCGTTTTAGACTAGCTTAAAGAAACTAAACTGCCAAATTCAGCATTTACCTCACTGCTTCAAGTATACACTGTCGTGATAAAACTAAACTGAAAGATTGTTAACTTTATACATATACATACATCATGTACATTGTTTCAATTGCTTTTTTACATTTTTTGTCTTTTTGCCAGAAATGTTGATATTTTCTATGTTATTATTTATTACTAAATATATGCAAACTGTGACCTGTGTATTTAGCCGATAACACTAAATATGATTCACAAATAGATGAGATATGGGGATAATTGTTTTAATTTTAACACCACAGTCCATCCCTTGAATAAGAACCGTCTGTACAAGATGGCAAGTTGCATTCCCTTCAGTGCATGGGTTTGAAGAAATCCAATCTGTGTGTGACCCAATGGGCCACTCCTAAAGATGCTTGTTGTCACCATCCAATGCTGGTTGTAAATGCCTGACAGAATAATGCAACTATCAGTCACAGACAACCATTTAATAAACAAAGGATAGAAGACTCTTTTCTTGAAGATGTTCAGTGTGATGCAGCCTTTCTGTAGTGTAAATCTCATTTTTGCTTTTCACTGAAAAAGCAGTTCCAGTACATCCTGGTGTTTCATCTCTGTTCTGGTCTGTTGTGTTCCAGTGAATCGTACCACTGGTCATAATTATGTCATAAAACAAATACAAACAATTCCGTTTTTAAATTCTATAATGAGGTCATTTTTACCATACAAATCACTATCTGAGTCAAATAAATGAGAACCAGACCATCCGCCATATTTTAAACGATCGGACACCCACCTGTATGGCACAATAGAATCTGGACTTATGATTGTGTTTAGTGTAATGTATCTATCTACAGTCTATAGTGCTGCCACACTGGAATACCACACATAGTACACACAGGTGTGTGTGTGTGTTGTGTGTGTCGGTCGGTGTGTATGTGTGCGTGTGGGGTGAGTATTTTTAAATGAACAAATCCAGGGGGTGAGGACCCAGCCAGCAATCCTATTATATCTAGCCTTCATCGGCCGATATTTTTTTATATCGGACCAGTATCAAATACGATAATGGCCCGAGATGGGCGTGCCCATCGGCTTCAAGTCGGACCGATATCTTGTCGGCTGCACATCGGTCCAATATCGGTTAGATATCGTTTTAGTTTGCTATCCATCATCGGTCAGACATCGTTTTAGTTTACTATCCATCATCGGTCCAATATCGGTTAGTTAATCTATCCAATATGTATCCGATATAGTTTCGACCCAAAGTGGGCCCATTATGACAGATAAACATCATATTCGTTCTATTGTCACCATCTAGCTAGCACAGTGTCAGTATGTAGCTAGAGCATCGATTACCAATCCCAAATACATGTATATGTTTCGCAACATACAAGGTTATCGGCGTTTAACTCCGTCTGATATATTTTTATCAAATCGATTTAATGAATACTGACTACCTTATATATATCAATTTGTTGGTGCTTACCTCAATTAGCACGATTGGAAAAATATTCATTAGCAATAAATAAAACTCTTGTGAATGTAGGTAGCATCATTTTGCAATGTAAAAAATGACATTTGCGAGGAATATCTGTTCACATTAACAATAAATATACAATATTCAAAATGACATGTCATTACCTACCTTTATGGATTCATGGCGTGTTATATCGGACCGACAGCGGCCCAATATATGGTATCAACTGATACAAACTATGTCGGCCTGACGTTGGCCCGAGATATAATAATAGACATTAGAAGAAATGTGCTCAATTCATTCAGATTAATGCATTGAAAATCAATTTAGCATGCCATACAAACAAAAAACTCAAACATTGGAAAATATTGAGAATTAATTGGCTCTACATCGGCCCGACGTCGGCATATCCAACATTTAGCCGACATCTTTTTAGCAAATCATAAAAAGAACACACAAACTCAGTCAGCAAGCCTATATCGGACCGATGTTGGAACGATAGGTTTCCTATATACAAATAACAATAGACATCGGGCCTTCTGCATAACGGCCCGATGTCTATGACAGATAACGGATAGACATCGGGCCGATCTGTCCACATTCCTACCAATTACCGATATCTATCTTATATGGCCATGCTGGCTAGGGAGTGGTGGGGTGGCTTGTAGTCTAGACTTTTCAGGAGAGGGGTGTCTGTCTGAGAAAACTTTCCCTCTTTTGATCAGGGTGGTGGTGGTGGTGGGTGGATATTTTGTAGATCTTTCTAGGGGTAGTCTCAAGAAACGCTTTCCGGGGGGGGGGGGGGGATATTTTGTAGATTTGTCTAGGGGTATTCTCCCATTTCTGCTCATGTTGTGAGATAGGCATTTTCCTCATGTGAGATAACTCTATCTAATATGACATGTGACTTATGACGTCATGACGTTACTTCGACGTCGCCTTATTCTGGCGTTAAATCAGCGGTCATTGATATTATGCCGTTAATAAACACATAATGGGAGAAAAATAATCCATCATGAGTGATCCATGTGAGATAGGGAAATCTCACCCTCGGGATCAGAATTGCAACCAGGCACTCGGCAGAGCCTCGTCCCTGGTTACAATTCTGACCCTCGGGTGAGATTTCTCTATCTCACATGGATACTCATGATGGATTCTTATAGTCTCAAGAAACCCTTTACGTTCGCGGCAAGGGTGGTTTGTCCATAAATAATTAATCATTTAAACTTGCTCAACAGAAACTCACAAAAGTGTTCGTACGAAGTGATATCGTTGTCCAAATTAATAATTTAAACTAGCTCAACATCAACCCACAAAAGTGTTAGTACAAAGTGAAAGCAATCCGAGTCTTCCAGAAATTACCTCAGTTGTCACTAGTCGTCTGTAAATAATGTCAATATTTACTACAGTGCATTGGGGTGTATAGAATCATTGGTAGTAAAGAATCATTTCCTGTTTAAATTCAGTTTTCTCAGCTCATATATGTTAGATTATTTAAAACTTTCCAGGCTTGAAGATATATCATATAAGCATACATTTATTCAACGGTGAAATTATTTGGACATTTTTCCATGCAAAATATATCACTACGTGCAACACCTCTCAGAAAAAATGATTCTATACTACCTGAATGAAGTGTGATTTGGAAACGAAAAAATCATACTGTCACAATAAACTCAGAAAGATATATTTACTGTTTTGGCAAATGTAAGGGACAAAAATCAAAATGCAGTCATCAATTAAGGTAACTTGTTGAAGTTTGCCACTTTTAAGGATAAATGAAATTATGTAAATATTGGTGCAAAAACGCCTATTAAAAAATCACAGTTTCAGGACAATAATTTTAGAAATGTTGCTATCATACAACTAAAATGGTAAATCTAAATCAGAAATTAAATAAACATTTTCCTTTCACTTTAAAATTAGACGTTTAACCCAAGTGATTCTATACCCCCCAAAGCCCTGTACTCTTACGTCACTGTCACTGATTTTAACACGCGCTAATTTGCATAATCTTGAAAGTTTCCGGCCAAGACGATTTAATGTTCAAATCGGGTGTTTACAAATAAAATGTATACCAATTTATTCACTCACATATGCCCCTAGTGTTGTTTTACCATTGTGCGCTATGCAGTTGTTGACATGTTCGGTATATTCTTGAAGTTATTGACATTTTTTTAATGTTACCTCGAAAATGACAGCTTATCTACAGGGTATCTGGTCATCTCGTACCTGTGTTAACTCGTACCTTAGTCAACTCGTACCCTATTTTGGTCAACTCGTACATGATCTTTGGTTAACTCGTACCTACCCAAGTCAACTCGTACCCGTTTTGGTCAACTCGTACCTACTAAAAAAATCTGGAAAAAAGAGTTTATTTATTATTCTAATGGAATTAATATTGGTGTTGAACTATACTTTCTTCATTTCTTTCAGGATGGTATATAAAGTTCCGAAAATAATATGTACACATCAATCAAAAAGAATGCCATTGTAATATTTTGAAAAGATACGTTTGTGTGAAATGTTTGTGTGAACTTGTTAAAGATAACTATAGAAAGAAAACAAAAAGCCGATAATTATACATTTACCAAATGAATATGTTACCGTCTTTATACTCATAGAATACTTCTAACAGTGACTAGCAAACTGTATGAAATTAAATGATTATCTGATGATTGTGTATAATTGTATGTTTCGGCGAATGTTAATTAACTTTAATATTGTATTTGTAAATATACCATGAGGACAAACTGTTAATTATTTCCGAGATACAACATGCGGCGCTCTCTTCGAATTGAAGCGGCAACTTTTAATCCTTTTGATTTCTTTAGTAATTTGTTTGTTACAAATTATAATTATGAACTTAATTATGGCATGTCAAACGTTGCATTATTAGATGTTTTTATATTTATATTCAATATCGTTCCATTTATATTGTATATTTTCTTATTTGTATTCTATAATTGTCAATTTGTATTGTATATTTTTCATTTGTATTCTATAATTGTCAATTTGTATTATATATTTTTCATTTGTATTCTATAATTGTCAATTTGTATTGCATATTTTTCATTTGTATTTCATAATTGTCTATTTGTATTGTATATTTTGCAATTATATTGTAAAAATGATAATCTATATTCTATCTGTTACATTTGTGTTCTATAACTTCTACATTTGTATTCGATATAACTTGAATCACGGGATTTGTTTATTTACTTTGTAACGAAGAATTTCATTGGAAAATGCAAACCGTCATGGCCTCGCCCTATAAACGGGTGATACTATTCACCGGTCGATTTCCCGGTTACTTCCCGGTTGAAAAGGGGTGGCAAATGTGATGAGTGTGTTGATGTTTCAGACGTTTTAATGACATATATATCTTATATATGTATTAATTTTTCCATAATCACTAAAAAAAAAGTTAAAAAAAAAAGAAGAAAGTAGTTTAATTAAGTGTTGAATATTGGTGTTTTTTCACAATAATTTGACTGGTTTTGGCAATTCCCGGTTCAGTTTCGGAGACAGTTAAAGGATTACAGTGCCTTAATAGTTCATTTTGGTAGACCTTAACATTTGGAATTATTTTTTGTGCACTTGTCATATCGAATTTATTAAATACGTCATAGACATAAAATACATTTACGTCTGAATACGTCATATTTTTTAATTTAATAGCTATTCACACATTTTACATAGGTAGCTGGTGGAATAACTAAGAAATATTTTAATGGGCAGGTATTAGGAGTTTCTAGGATACATATTGATTTGTATGCTTTCTTCCAAGGACTCCAAGAGTTGCTAACAGTATGTGAAGAGAAAGAAGCCTTTGCCAATTTTAATGACATTGAATACTGTCAAAACGCATTAAGAGGTGCTGTGAATCGCCGTCATCTGATTTTCGCCACCGACGAGCAGTTACGCCTCCTTAAATCAGCGAAGCGATGGTACCTAGACGGCACCTTCAAGGTAATTGTAACCTATGTAAGATTAAATATACAGAATACACACATTATCCCCAAGTAACTCAAATTTGAATAAAGGTCTGTACTGCAAAAACAATTGTTTACAACAACAAGCAATTATGAAAAGTATGGTAAGCCCCGTATAACATCTATGTTGATACTTGTCTTTTAAGGTTGTACGGGAGCCGTTTGACAACCTGCTGTCAATACACGCATTTGTTAGAAGAGGTGACTGCGCGAAACAGATCCCCCTGGTCTTCGTCCTGATGTCGGGTCGCAGAGCCAAGGATTACGTAAAGGTGCTAAAGGTAAAAACAGTGAATTGGTTTTAAAATATTACAATAATGTACTCTCTGAGGTAATGTTTTGTTAATGTAAACGAAAAGCCGTTTTATTACGTTTCCTTACATACGAATAGCTTTGACGAAATGTGTACTTTCACCATGATTATTATTTTTTAGAAAATCGGGCGGCTGCTTGACCGTGAGATGGACGTGGAGGACTTCGTTGTGGATTACGAGTCGGCTCTCTGGAAGGCATTGCGCCACGTGTTCGATGGCGCGCAGATACATGGGTGTGCGTTCCACTGGGGACAGGCAGTTTGGCGGCAAGTGCAGGTAGGCATTAAACATTTATAATTGAACCGTATAATTATACTCCATAGCGTTCAAGCTTTAAATATTGGTTATTTATAGCAATTATAAATGAATCATACAAAACGTCAAATGCGTTCAAGCTTTAAATATTGGTTAGTTATAGCAATTATAAATGAATCATACAAAACGTCAAAGATTTGTACCATCAAGTCCCTCACCTGAGCTACAACTAAATAAAGCATGTCGATGTACTTACAGACAAAATAATTTTAAAGATTTTTTTTAAGTATGGCAAATATGCGTTTATTTTCAGGCGAAGGGTCTTGCGACCGAATACACAGAGAGGACAGAGACGTACTCCTTCCTCCGGAAGTTACTATGTCTGCCGTTCCTCCCTCCCGAGCACATCCCGGAGGTATTCGGGTCTCTGGCTGACATCGCCCCAAGCCGCTTCTATCCTCTGCTGAGGTATATGAGGTCGACATGGTTCGAGTCCGTCATGTGGCCCGTGGAGTGCTGGTCGGTGTTCGGCATGAGCGTCCGAACAAATAACGACGTTGAAGGTAATAAACAATAGTATACAGCTTTCAAACTCACTATGGTGTACTCAAACATCTAAATACAATTTACAATCTAACGTTCTGGAACGCCACACCTTCCAACAGCGGCAAAATCCAACAGCGGCAAAACCCAACAGCTTTAGTGTGAGACTAAAATTAATCATAGAAATAAATTATAATAAAGTATAATAAAAGAAAATAATAATAATATAAGTTCTATTAACTACTTTTTTATTATTATATTTTGCAGGGTGGCATCGACGTCTGAATGGGAGAGCCGGGGGTACTCCGCCATTCTACCTCCTCGTGCGTCTACTGAACGACGAGGCCAATGTCGCCATTAGAAATGTACAACTAGTGTGCGAACTTCAGCTGAGGCGATACCAGCGGAGAATTTACAAGAGTTTGCAGGGCAAGACTTTTGAGCTCTGGAGGCGGTACCGTCAAGGGGAGTTAACGGCAACCGGCCTACTGAAACACTTCAGCGTGCTCTACAAGCCGGCAGTCCGCAGGCCGGATGATGAGTAAACGCCGACGCCGAAAAAGTGACAATTTAGTGACATTGCATCGTGTGCATGTGTATATACGTTGTATGTATGTTCATGTGATTTGTATATATGAAAATGTTCCCTGTTTTTCTGTACATGTAAAAATATTAAAAATGCTGCTTTATAACAATCTCATATTATTACATTCTTAAATAACTTTGTCACTTATCATTAAAATTATACACTATATACCATTGTTCTTTATTACCGCTGCTGTCCAAAGTCATTTTAAAAAGGGGGTACGAGTTGACTAAGGTACGAGTTGACCAAAATAGGGTACGAGTTGACTAGGGTACGAGTTGACTCAGGTACGAGTTGACCAGAAAGCATCTACAGAGCCTCAGTTTCGCATTTTAACCCTTTACATATTATGCTGCACATATTCTATAGGACTTTGTCAAGGAGTCAGAAAGCTTTTCAAATTATTTCTGAAACTCTATTTTATCCAGTCCTAACGGAAACATTGCATAAAAAACGGTTTTAAAGAAAATAAATCAGAGTTTCGAAACTAAAGATAGAATAATTACTACCGGTGTCTGTGTTAGAACAGCTTAAAGCGTGACAACGACGATTTACCATCAAAATCGAGATGCATAGATTAGCAATTATCCTTTTTTTTCTCCCGTTACCGTAAAGTTCGCTTGCGCTCGAAGTGCCTTCGCCACTTCTCGCTAGCTGTGCTCGCTAATATGAACTAAGGTAAAACCTTGATGCGAGCACAGAAAATGTGAAGGTAAATTTTAAACTGATAAAACTCAATGAAAGAACAATAAAATTGAAAGCAACACAATAATGAGGTCCTTTCAGGGGTTTTGGGGGAAAATGGCCATTTGTATTTGGTGAACAAGGGAACAATGGCTATTAACAATGGCTGTTATTTTCAGTGGAAAAGAGAGCATCAACACATATTTTTAGGTTAGGGAACAATGGAACATGACTTTACAGGAAATAAAATTCTAAAATCTAGTTCTAATATTAAAAAAAAAATCACAAAAAGTTAACATTTCAAACAATATTTTTGTGATGACAGTGTACTGTAGGCCAGAATGAATTTTGGGAAACATTAGCAAATCTTTTAAACATTAAAAATACTTTTAGAGAACAGGGGAACATTGGACAGGACAAATAATTTTATGGAACAAAGCAAAATAGTTGTAGGGAACAAGGGAACACTGACTCATATTTTCAGGGAACAAAGGACGATGTACACCTTCCATCCTCCTGGGGGCCTCAATAATAATAAGAAGAGTGAATAAACCATTAAAAAAAACTTATTGCACACTTTCTTTCACAACTGAGCTGTATACACTTTCTTTTGCAACTCAGTATATTTAGATAAAAACGTTTTAGACTAGCTTGAAAGAAACTAAACTGCCAAATTCAGCATTTACCTCACTGCTTCAAGTATACACTGTCGTGATATAACTAAACTGAAAGATTGTTAACTTTATACATATACATACATTGTTCCAATTGCTTTTTACATTTTTTTTCTTTTTGCCAGAAATGTTGATATTTTTTATGTTATTATTTATTACTAAATATATGCAAACTGTGACCTGTTTATTTAGCCGATAACACTAAATATGATTCACACGTAGATGAGAGATAGGGATAATTGTTTTAATTTTAACACCACAGTCCATCTGTCCTGATCTTACCTTGAATAAGAACCGTCTGTACAAGATGGCAAGTTGCATTCACTTCAGTGTATGGGTTTGAAGAAATCCAATGTGTGTGTGACTGACGCAATGGGCCTCCTAAAAGATGCTAGTGTCACCATCCAATGCTGGTTGTAAATGCCTGACAGAATAATGCAACTATCAGTCACAGACAACCATTAAATATAAACAAAGGATAGATGACTCTTTTCTTGAAGATGTTCAGTGTGATGCAGCCCTTCTGTAGTGTAAATCTCATTTTTGCTTTTCACTGAAGAAGCAGTTCCAGTACATCCTGGTGTTTCATCTCTGTTCTGGTCTGTTGTGTTCGGTGAATCGTACCACTGGTCCATAATTAAGTCATAAAACAAATACAAACAATTCCGGTTTTTAAATTCTATAATGAGGTCATTTTTACCATACCACAGATATGACTTACAAATCACTGAGTCAAATAAATGAGAACCAGACCATCCACCATATATTAAACGATAGGACACCCACCTGTAAGGGCACAATAGAATCTGGACTTATGATTGTGTTTAGTGTAATGTATCTATCTACAGTCTATAGTGCTGCCACACTGGAATAGGTCGGTCGGTGTGTGTGTGAGTGTGTGGGGGTGGGGGGAGGTATTTTTAAATGAACAAATCTAGGGGGTGAGGACCCAGCCAGCAATCCTATATCTAGCCTTCATCGGCCCCATATTTTTTTTTATAGGACCAGTATCGCAAACAATATCGGCCTGAGATCGACGCAGGGCCGTCCATCTGTTTTTGGGGACTGCGACCCATACCCTTGGGTGGGGGATTTTAGCATGCTTTTACATGAAAGGGGGAATTATTTTGTGGCCATAATTTTGATTATAATCATTGTTTTAACTAGTCTACATGTTTTATTTGTATTAAATACAGTTCGTACTCAATATTTTACGTACCAGAAGTTTTTTTTTATTTATTTTTTTGGTTTCAGGGGGGAATTTTGAGTCTGAAATGGGGGAAAAAAAACTACTTTTTGGAGGGGGAATGCATCCGGTTACCGGACGCAATATCGGCAGATCGACGGCCCTGTCGGCTACACATCCGTCCAATATCGTTTCAGTTTACTATCCATCATCGGTCAGACAACCTTTTAGTCTACTATCCATCTTCGGTACAATATCGGTTAGTTATCTATCCAATATGTATCCGATATAGTTTCGACCGAAGTGGGCCCATTATGACAGATAAACATCGAATTTGTTCTATTGTCACCATCCAGCTAGCACAGTATGTAGCTAGAGCATCGGATTACATATCCAAAATACATGTATATGTTTTGCAACATACAAGGTTATCGGGCGTTTAACTCCGTCCAATTTTTTTTATCAATTCAATTTAATGAATACTGACTACCTCATTTTGCAATGTAAAAAATGACATTTGCGAGGAATATCTGTTCACATTACCAATAAATATACGATATTCAAAATGACATGTCATTACCCTTACGGTGAATCGTACCACTGGTCCATAATTATGTCATAAAACAAATACAAACAAATCCGGTTTTAAAATTCTATAATGAGGTCATTTTTACCATACCACAGATATGAAGTACAAATCACTATCTGAGTCAAATAAATGAGAACCAGACCATCTGCCATATTTTAAACGATAGGACACCCACCTGTATGGGCACAATAGAATCTGGACTTATGATTGAGTTTAGTGTAATGTATCTATGATATCTACAGTCTATAGTGCTGCCACACTGGAATACCACACCGTTAGTACACACAGGTGTGTGTGTGTTGGTTGGGTCGGTCGGTGTGTGTGGAGGGAGGTATTTTTAAATGAACAAATGTAGGGGTGTGAGGACCCAGCCAGCAATCCTATATCTAGCCTTCATCGGCCCGTTATTTTTTTTTTATATCGGACCAGTATCGCAAACGATATCGGCCTGATATCTTCGTGCGTATCGGCTTCAAGTCAGACCGATATCTTGTCGGCTACACATCGGTCCAATATCGTTTTAGTTTACTATCCTTCATCGGTTAGACATCATTTTAGTTTACTATCCATCATCAGTACAATATCGGTTAGTTATCTATCCAATATGTATCCGATATAGTTTCGACCCGAAGTGGGCCCATTATGACAGATAGACATCAAATTTGTTCTATTGTCACCATCCAGCTAGCAGAGTATGTAGCTAGAGCATCGGATTACCAATCCAAAATACATGTATATTTTTCCCAACATACACGGTTATCGGGCGTTTAACTCCGTCTGATTTTTTTTATCAATTCAATTTAATGAATACCGACTACGTTATATACATGTTTTTGTTAGTGCTTATCTGAATTAGCTCGATTGGAAAAATATTCATTAGTAATAAATAAAACTCTTGTGAATGTAGGTAGCATCATTTTGCAATGTAAAAAATGACATTTGCGAGGAATATCTGTTCACATTACCAATAAATATACGATATTCAAAAAGACATGTCATTACCTCCCTTTATGGATTTATGGCGTGTTATATCGGACTGACAGCGGCCCCGATATATGGTATCAACTGATATAAACTGTCGGCCTGACGTTGGCCTAAGATATAATAATAGACATTAGAAGAAAAGTCATTGTGCTATATTCATTCAGATTAATGCACTGAACAATCAATTTAGCATGCCATACAAACAAAAAATTCAGAAATTGGAAAATATTGAATTAATCGGCTCTACATAGGCCCGACGTCGGCATATCCAACATTTAGCCGACATCTGACCAATATATTTTCAGCAAATCATAATAAAAAAAACCAAACCCAGTCAGCAAGCCTATATCGGACCGATATGTTTCCTATATACAGATAACGGATAGACATCGGGCCTTGCCGCTCTGTTACTGATATCGGTAACAGAGCGGCAGTCTGCATAACGGCCCGATCATATGTCTATGACAGATAACGGATACATCTGGTCGATCTGCCTACATTCTGACCAATTACTAAAATCTATCCGATATGGCCATGCTGGCTGGGGAGTGGTGGGGTGGCTTGTAGTCTAGGACTTTCCAGGAGAGGGAGGTCTGTCTGAGGAAACTTTTCCTCTTTTTTTCCAGGGTGGTGGTGGGTGTGTGTGGGGTGGGGGGGGGGGGGGGGGGGGGATATTTTGTAGATTATTCTAGGGGGTAGACTGAAGAAACGCTTTCCGATCGCGGCGAGGGTGGTTTGTCCATAAACAATTAATCATTTAAACTTCTTATTCTTCCAGTACTGTGCTGGGTTCCTCTGGAACATATTTATGGGGCGCCGTATTACTTTTTAATACCATTTGGTGATATCACCTATTCGAATCGGTGATATCACTGATTCGAATAGGTGATATCACGCATTCATATAGGTGATATCACTGATTCATACTGAATGCGTGATATCACCTATTGAATGGGTGATATCATCTATTCGAATCAGTGATATCACT
Organism: Cyrtodaria siliqua; assembly: GCA_037043455.1. Lineage (NCBI taxonomy): Eukaryota > Metazoa > Mollusca > Bivalvia > Adapedonta > Hiatellidae > Cyrtodaria > Cyrtodaria siliqua. The sequence continues at coordinate 46,924 of JAWPHD010011322.1, forward strand.
CATTCGAATCAGTGATATCACGTATTCAAAACGAATGAGTGATATCACCAGTTCGAATAGGTGATATCACTGATTCGAATTGGTGATATCACCCATTCAATAGGTGATATCACCCATTCATTTTGAATGAGTGATATCACCGATTACCAATTCAGAAATAAACTCTATATAAATGACTGATCCCATCCAGGGTCCGTGTAACTAAATAGACAGACCTTCAAAATCGTCGTATGTTGCAACATTTGGCAGTTTTTTTCGTCATCGGCATATAATGGCCGGCTTTCATGTCTTGCAGCAATAGATGCGGACATTTTTCCCCCTCCCCCACACAGCAGCACACCCTACCGAACCTACCCCTACAGGGATCGATCCAGAAGATGTGGAACTGCTGCCCCCCGCCCCAACCCCCTCCCCCCACCCCCACCCCCACCACCTCCATCCCGCAAAATATATATTCATTTTCTATGCCTTTTCTATTATTTGATATTATTTGATACAGTAATTCAAGTTGTAGATAAACACACCCTTCACCAATTACACTGAGAAACACAGTGGACAGTTATTATTTAATTATTACAACTAACCGTTAGCAATACTATATAATACCAGTGACGTATAACGTTCTCCATGATGGTACTCGTGGGGGAAGTCAGTATTTTTCTTGTTGTAAAAACGAATATGTGATATCACTGATTCGAATAGGTGATATCACCGATTCAAAACGAAATGGTGATATCACCTATTGAATGGGTGATATCACCTATTTGAATGAGTGATATCACTGATTCGAATAGGTGATATCACCCATTCGTTTTGAAAGAGTGATATCACCTATTCGAATTAGTGATATCACTCATTCAAATAGGTGATATATATATATCACTAATTCGAATAGGTGATATCACCCTTTCAATAGGTGATATCACCCTTTCGTTTTGAATCGGTGATATCACCTATTCGAATCAGTGATATCACATCACTGATTCGAATAGGTGATATCACTCATTTAAATATGAATCAGTGATATCACCTATTCGAATGAGTGATATCACTCATTCAAATAGGTGATATCACTGAATTGTATTAAAAACCAAAACGGCGCCTCATACATCTTCGCACAACGGTGAATATTTACACGAGAAAGTTCAAGGTGCAGTTAAAACTTGCTCAACATAAACTCACAAAAGTGTTCGTACGAAGTGAAAGAAATTATAATTGATTTATCCACAATTAATCATTTAAACTAGCTCAACATCAACTCACGAAAGTGTTAGTACAAATTAAAAGCAATCCGAGTCTTCCAGAAATTACCTGAGTTGTCACTAGTCGTCTGCAAATAATGTCAATATTTACTACTGTTACGTCACTGATTTTAACACGCGCTAATTTGCATAATGTGGAAAGTTTCCGGCCAAGATAATTTAACCTTCATACCGAGTGTTTACAAATAAAAAACCATACTAAATGAATAACTCACATAAGCTGCTAGTGTTGTTTAATCATTGTGCGCTCTCCAATATGTATCCGATATAGTTTCGACCAGAAGTGGGGACAGATAGACATCAAATGTGTTCTATTGTCATCCAGCTAGCACAGTATGTAGCTAAAGCATCGGATAACCATTCCAAAATACATGTATATGTTTCGCAACATACAAGGTTATCGTGCGTTTAACTCCATCCGCTTTTTTTTATCAAATCAATTTAATGAATACTGACTACCTTATATACATCTTTTTGTTGGTGCTTATCTGAATTAGCTCGATTGGAAAAATATTCATTAGCAATAAATAAAACTCTTGTGAATGTAGGTAGCATCATTTTGCAATGTAAAAAATGACATTTGCGAGGAATATCTGTTCCCATTAACAATAAATATACGATATTCAAAATGACATGTCATTACCTCCCTTTATGGATTGATGGCGTGTTATATCGGACTGACAGCGGCCCGATATATGGTATCAACTGATACAAACTATGTCGGCCTGATGTCGGCCCGAGATATAATAATAGACATTAGAAGAAATGTGCTATATTTATTCAGATTAATGCACTGAACAATCAATTTAGCATGCCATGCAAACAAAAAATTCAAAAATTGGAAAATATTGAATTAATCGGCTCTACATCTGCCCGACGTCGGCATATCCAACATTTAGCCGACATCTGACCGATATCTTTTTAGCAAAGCATAAAAAGAACACACAAACCCAGTCAGCAAGCCTATATCGGACCGATTATGTTTCCTATATGCAGATAACGGATAGACATCGTGCCTTGCCACTCTGTTACTGTTACCGATATCAGATAGATATCGGTAAATCCGATATCGGTAACAGAGCGGCAGTCTGCATAACGGCTCGATGTCTATGACAGAAAACGGATAGACATCGGGCCAATCTGCCGACATTCCGACCAATTACCGATATCTATCCGATATAGCCATGCTGGCTGGGGAGTGGTGGGGTGGCTTGTAGTCTAGACTTTTCAGGAGAGGGGGGTCTGTCTGAGGGAACTTTTCCTCTTTTTTTTCAGGGGGGTGGGGGGGGGGGGGGGGGGGGGGTGATATTTTGTAGATTTTTCTAGGGGGTATCTATCTATCTTCGAATAAGTCAAACCCCTGCTGGGGACCTAGACTTGACGCGCGTCAACTGACAAGACGTGAGTTGAAATAAAGCTAAGGATAAAATTAGAAATAGTATCGTTGAACCATCTGTTTTCGCACAACTTGTGATTTCGGACGATTCAGGAAATGACGTATGCGCGCGTTTCTTGTGTGAATTCCGTCATCACGTTTGATGTCCGTCTGCTAAGCCTATAGTTCAAAACATCAAAAAGAACATTGAAGCGATTTTCAGCTCTACGGACATTATTATTTCGCATGTTCCTCCATCTACCGGTGTATTTATCATTAAATACCTTCCATTAAAAGAAAATTCAGGAATATTACTATTATTTTGCAATACTCTATGGATTTGATCTTTTATCTTTTTGTAGCCATCAACAAATTGCGTTTTCATCAACCTCTTGCATCGTAAATAAGAAATGGAATTGGGTCAAGTCAATGGCGGGTACCTGCAAAAAACGATGACGCAATATCGGTGTTTATGTAAAAGACCGTTTGCCCCAAAACTTTCCTGACTGACATGTGACCTAAGTTGGCTGCCATGTTTTGAACAAAGCAGATGTAAACAATTTACAAACTATTCTTTTCCGAGATGATGAATGTATTTTTTTCTTTAAAACAACACAAAGCAAATACAGGGCATCGTTTTCTTCTTTTAAAGTAAAATAATAGTGGATACTTTGCTATTTTTTTCTGTGTTGGCAATTTTACATAAAATCAGGTCAACTGATTTGCATAAAATTACCCGTATGAAAACACTGCATCTTGGGGGAAAAAACTAATTAAATTAAGTGCGAAAACTAAAGCCGCTTACCGTAAGAATAAATATGTAGGTCATACATTTACAAATCTTATCAGATGAAAAGTAAATTAAATTTGATAATTGTCTAGGTAGTTTTTGCTGCAGACTGAATAGTTTATTCCATCTAGCATCTTATTAGGTTAACTGTATACTTTTCACTGACATTATGATGAACGAGGCTATCCGCACGACCCTCGTGCCGATTATTTTCTTTATCCGCACGACCGTCGTGCCGATTGTTTTCTTTATCCGCACGACCGTCGTGCCGATTGTTTTCTTTATCCGCACGACCGTCGTGCCGATTGTTTTCTTTATCCTCACGACCGTCGTGCCGATTGTTTTCTTTATCCGCACGACCGTCGTGCCGATTGTTTTCTTTATCCGCACGACCGTCGTGCCGATTGTTTTCTTTATCCGCACGACCGTCGTGCCGATTGTTTTCTTTATCCGCACGACCGTCGTGCCGATTGTTTTCTTTATCCTCACGACCGTCGTGCCGATTGTTTTCTTTATCCGCACGACCGTCGTGCCGATTATTTTCTTTATCCGCACGACCGTCGTGCCGATTGTTTTCTTTATCCGCACGACCGTCGTGCCGATTTTTTTCTTTATCCTCACGACCGTCGTGCCGATTGTTTTCTTTATCCGCACGACCGTCGTGCCGATTGTTTTCTTTATCCGCACGACCGTCGTGCCGATTGTTTTCTTTATCCGCACGACCGTCGTGCCGATTGTTTTCTTTATCCTCACGACCGTCGTGCCGATTGTTTTCTTTATCCTCACGACCGTCGTGCCGAATGTTTTCTTTATCCGCACGACCGTCGTGCCGATTATTTTCTTTATCCGCACGACCGTCGTGCTGATTATTTTCTTTATCCGCACGATGGTCATGGGAATAACGAAAATAATCGGCACGACTATAGTATTGTTCTTTATCTGCACGACTGTAAAACAGAAACGTAAAGTGTTGAGAGTTCCAAGCTAAGTTACAAATTCGTAATATATAATACTTAGTGAACAGTTGTATTGTGTAACATTATGGGTAAACTGGGTAAATTGTGTTTTTGAATAAAAACAAGAACCCTGTACAGTATGTTCCGAAAGGTCCGTATAATGATATATCTCAAATGGTTTAGAAGTAAATAACTGATACAGTATGTATAGAACATACTTGCCATTATGGCATATGGAATTCATATGTATACATAATAAAAACATTATAAGATCGAAAGGGTGTGTGGGTGCGTGTGCGCGCGTACGTGCGTTGATGGAACTTGCTGACATCTATATGAACTGGGACGATAGAAAGACAGTCAGATTTGCCAAATTGACGTTCATCACCCCAATCATTCCCTATCATCCTACTTGATTCTATCTTCTGTTTAAATAGTTTCATTTTACACATATATTATCGGGAAATAGATATTTAGGTGAAAATATGGCAAACAAATAAACACACAAGCTACGTGTGAACAGTAAACAAGTTTATTGACCAATTAGCATATAAATTAACTGAGATTAAAATTCAAAATACTTCTAAACTATTAGGGGGATAAAAGAGAAAAAGAGAAGGACATGTATAGAACATGCATATCCGTTATATGACGACAACGCCTATAAGAAAAATTAATAATAGCTGTCGCAACGTAATTATTTTCTATCTAGACCTAAACTCCGAAGAGGCATTCTGTTAAAACAACAGGCAAATTTTAAAACACAAAATCATTCTCCATGTGTTGAGGTCATAAAATAATTCATATGTACCGATTAAAAGCCTAGTTAATGTATACTTAAAATACATGTAAATAAGCATACGTGAAATGAATTTAGAGTTGATAACTCTTAATTCGACGCTCAGGACAGATTTGCGGTTTGGCCTGACTGGTTAAAGTCGTTTATATTGTATCTATAAAGTTAGGATTATCAAAATATGTAATTTATATTATATACCTCGTTGTCAGTAGGTTTACAAATTTGTAGTTAAATTTGGCGGTGTAGCTACTTTAATAAGTGTCTTGCGGAAGCTGGAATCCGTATGCTCGTATTGTACGAAAGGGGTTGTTAATTCATTTATTAATTTACAACAAATTGCAGATAAGTTAATGCTGTAAAATTGTAAAGCGTGCATATGCTAATTAGTTTGGCATGATTATGTCATACACACGAAACTTAACACTGTTATTCATGCAAAATTAAATACAAGAAAACTGTAGAGACCATGAATAATAATAATAATAATGACATGATGTTATGCCGCGATTACAATTTGGTCCAAGATCCTGAAGTAGATTATGATAATTATAAGGCTAGTTATAATAAAAATGCGCGTATAAAATTATTAGAAATAATAACTTGCTATAATCTAACTGACCCATATAGAGAGTTTTATCCAAATCTAAGAAGGTATACATGGAGAAAAAAAACACCATTAAAGCAAGCAAGACTGGATTTCTTTTAAGTTTCTGAAAATCTATTATCATCAGTAAACAAGTGTACTATTGAAGCTAGCTATCGATCAGACCATTCAATTACTATGTTGAACTGCAACTTTAACGAATTTGTAAAGGGCAAGTCCCTTTGGAAACACAATAATTCACTTCTAAACGATATTGAATATCTGAATATAATGAATAATAAAATAAATGAAATTAAATTACAATATGCGCTTCCAGTCTATAATATTGACAATATACCAAATGACCAAATTCAATTTACTATTACTGACCAATTATTTTTGGATACATTATTGATGGAATTAAGAGGAAAATCAATATCATATTCATGCTACAAAAAAAAAGTAAATGAAAAACGTGAAAATGATCTTATTCTTGAAATACAACATTTAGAACAAAGACTTACCCCTGATCAAATACCTGCTTTAGATCAGTTAAAAGATGAATTAATATTACTTCGCCGGCAAAAATTGAATGGTTTTCTATTAGGTCCCGAGCGCAATTAATAGAAGATGGGGAAAAACCAACCAAATTTTTTTGTAATCTAGAAACTCACAATTTTACTAGTAAAATTATACCGAAAATTGAAAGATCTGATGGGAGCATAATCACAGATCAGAAAGATATTTTAAAGGAAACTGAAACTTTCTACAAATCTTTATACTCGAGCATAGATACAAAATTAGAAACAATAGATTTAGATAAAGAACTGTCAGGTCTAAGTGTGCCTAAATTAAGTATGGAGGAATCTAATTCATTAGAGGGTCTATTAACATTTCAGCAAGTATCTTTATCACTTTTTGGTATGAAAAACAACCGCTCTCCAGGCTCTGATGGTTTTGGGGCCGACTTCTTCAAAGTATTTTGGAATAGATTAGGTCATTTTGTTGTGAGAGCTATAAATTGTGGGTATACTAATGGGGTACTGTCTGTAACACAGAAAGAGGGTATTATTACACTTATCCCTAAAGATAACAAACCAAGAAGATTTTTAAAAAATTATAGGCCAATTTCTCTTTTAAACTGTGTATATAAAATTGCTTCAGGGACCATTGCTAATAGAATAAAATCTATATTATATAAACTAATTAATGAAAACCAAACAGGTTTTATTGCTGGGCGATATATGGGGGAAAACACTCGAATGACATTTGATATAATGCAGTTTGCAGAAGAAAACAATTTACCAGGACTCATTTTGCTTGTGGATTTTGAGAAGGCATTTGATTCTCTTTCATGGAAATTTATCTACAGTGTTCTTAAATATTTTAATTTTGGTAACTCAATAATATCATGGGTGAAATTTCTATACAGAAATGCTAAACTGGCTGTTAATCAAGGTGGCAATTTATCTGATTTTTTCAGCATAGGCAGAGGGTGCCGTCAGGGCGATCCATTATCACCTTATATATTTATCTTATGCGCTGAAATATTAGCAATAAAACTACAAAATAATAAAAAGATTAAAGGAATATCTATAAATGACATGGAATATAAACTATCACAGTTTGCCGACGATACTTCTATTTTTCTGGACGGGTCAGACACTTCACTTAATGAAGCTCTCTATGAACTTTCTGCTTATGCCAACATTTCTGGACTTAGAGTAAATTTTGATAAGACACAGGTAGTTTGGATTGGTACAAAAAAATATAGTACAGACTCAATTAAAACCAGGTGGAAATTAGCATGGGGCAGCAACCAATTTAAATTATTAGGTATACATTTTAATGTTGACCTTGACAAGATACTGGATATAAATTACAATGATAAGATAGAAAAAATACAGAATCTAATTAAACTTTGGAAACGCAGATATCTTACACCAATTGGTAAAATAACAGTAATTAAAACAATATTACTACCCATTCTTAACCACTTATTTATTTCATTGCCTAAACCAAAATATTCAATTATTAAAAAAATCAATGACATGTTTTATGAATTCTTATGGGAGGGACCAGCAAAAATAAAGAGAAGCATTTTAATCAAACAATATAAATAGGGTGGTCTGAAAATGATCAATCTCAAAGCATTTATATATGGACTTAAGGCAACTTGGATTAGAAGACTTACTCTTAAAGGTGGACAGTGGCAAAATACAGTTACACATATAATAAATATAAACAAACTTGGGCACAGGCTATTCAGAATTATTAATACAAAAGATGACCAACCTATTTTGGAAGGATGTATTGAAAGCATACCGGTACATGGATATTTTAGATCTTAATAAGAGCATTTTATGCGCCAACAATTGTTTAACAACTTCACTATTTTATAACCATAATATCTTAGTTGGAGGTAAAGTAGTATTTTACAAATCTTGGTATGAAAAGGGTATTTACTACCTTAATGATTTAATAGATGAAAATGGAAATTTTTATTCTGTTGAGGAATTTAATAACTTATATAATTTAAATGCTTGCTTTTTAGCATATAACGGAATTATTGCAGCAATAACAACTTATATTACGAAAAATATTCCCACACAATCGATAAACAAAATACCAAATCCAATTCTTCCTTTCAATATGTATCCATATCTTAATAGTAAAAATGGATCTCGGGATCTGTATAATATTCTTAACCAAAACCCGAGTAAACCAACTTCAAAACCCAAATGGGAGGAAATGTATAATATAGAAGAAGAAACGTGGAACGATATATACCTGTCTCCTTTTAAATCCTCAACAAGTACAGTATTACAATGGTTTCAAGTACGGGTAAATCATAGAATACTTCCAACTAGACGATTTCTACACAAAATCAACATCACTGATAGTTCACTGTGCAAGGATTGTCAACAAGAGGAAACATTAATCCATATGCTTTGGTATTGTCCTGAAACGCAATCTATACTTAAAAATTAAAAATGTGGTTGTCCAGTAATAACATATAATTAAATTTTACTGAAGAATCATTTATTTTTAACATTGGTAACACATTAACACCAGCCGACTTGTACATATTACTTGAAATGAAATATTATATTTTCAGTACCAAACATTTACAAAATAAACTGTCTATAGAGGCATTCAAAAATAGGATAATAAAGTCGTTTACAATTCTAGAATGTATAGCAGCACAAAACAATGCTTTCGAACCATTTGAAAAAAAATGGAACAAATACATGAACCTTTTAAAATAATTTTGTTGCATAAACAAGCGAGGAGCTCACCCCTAAAATTGGTGTTTTAGGTTTTATTCAGCCCAAGAATCTGACAACTATCGGATAAAATATACATTAAAAATTAAGCTAGGTAGGAGAGATGTGGCCATGTAGAGAGAGCATTAAGAACTAAAACCTTTTTTTTTTTTCATTTGTATTTTTTTCTATCTTTCCCCCCGTAAGACAAACATACTATATTCAGTTGTGTGTTTTTTTTTAATTTATAAAAATGGCTATACATGTAAATTAATATAATATAGAAAAACACATACAATTCAATGTTTAAAAAATATAAAGACTACCGCTTTATACAGATTTTATTATATGAAAGTCAAATATTATAATGATATATATGTATAATCAGTTTTATATGTTTGTTTGTAAGGCGTGCAGTGGGATGGTCCTCCCCGACCCACAACATGCCAAATTACGGGGAGAATAAATGGGTCATCATACTGGTGACTGAAAAAAAAAAAAAAAAAAAAAAAAATACAAGAAAAGTCACTAGTAAGTAACAAATGCCACCGAAAATGTTTTCTTATGGGAATTCTTACATTGTACACATTTGGCTATTCCGCCAACAACAGGCAATTACCGTTCTTCCAAACTATATCCATGTGTTGAGGTTATAAAATGATGCATATGTTTGAGAAGAAGTCAAAATATTTTCATGGATACTTTTAAAAATACCTGTAATTGAGTATGCATAAACTGAATTAGAGTTGGTAACTCATAATTCGACGGACAATAGGGTGGTGGTTTGCCTTACTGGTTAAAGCGTTGATAATGTAGTTATATATTTCAGATTCGCAACATATTAGGTAAGTTATATATATATCTTATCGTTAGTATGCTTAGAAACGAAGTACAATTGTTGTAAAAGTCCCGTTGTTGTTGGCGGGATAGCGGTTTAAAAGGGACACATGGCAATCTTGATTTTTTAAAAACTAGCGGCCTTTCCTATTTTCTCTAGTTTTTCTACATAAATTGCATTTGTTCAATCAATAATGTTAATTATAAGAATTGTATTAAGTCATTTGTTTTTGCATATTATTATATTATTAACTGATATTAACTGATACTGGATATATAAATCGATACGCCCATTTTAAATACTTCAAGATTGCCGTGTGTCCCTTTGTTGTAGTACGGTATTAAACTATTTAATGTTTTTGCATATTATTAATTTTTGATATAATTGCACCAATATTAAACCTTATAGTATAATAAGGCGAAATAGTGAACACTTAATAAAATTTGATTTATTTAAATGTTCCCAGAGTAAAAGTAAAACTGATACTGGATATATAAATCGATACGCCCATTTCAAATACTTCAAGATTGCCGTGTGTCCCTTTCTTGTAGTACGGTATAGTCACGCCCCTTTAGTTAACCTACATTAAAATATTTAATGTTTTGACATCATGGGGCGATTTTTGAGTCTGATGGCAACGCAGGCACAACGGCCCAGGATCAATCAAATACTCTCATATATGTAATGTAATAAAACTGCACTGTTGGACGGCCCAGTGGATCAGCTTGTAAGTTTTGTCTGCTGGGCTTGAAAACACTGATATTATTGAGTATTTTCCATTTCTTGCATACCGGACAAGGATATCCGTCATTTCACCGGGGCTAGATATTTCCATCTCACCCTAGGGTCGAGAAAAAATTCACGCGCGCCAACATCCGGTATGCAGGAACACATGTAAAATGTTTGTAGCTGGCGGCGTCAACGCACAACATGTCTCTGATATGCAATGATATGCAAGAAAAAGAATCTATCATGGGTATTCGGTTCAGATAGTGAATTCCAACCCTCGGTATACGTGTTTTAATCCAAACCTCGGCAGAGCCTCGGTTCCGATAAAAACACTTATACCTCGGGTTGGAATTCCCTATCTTCACCGGATTTCCATGAAGGATTCTTATAATCTATTACATCTACGATGTTCCATATAATACCCAATATTTAGTGAGTAAATCTGTCTGAATTGTTTGTCATTTAGTTAGACGGTCGTTGAACTAGCTTTCTATCTGGTAATCAATACGGAGTTTTCTAAATTATATTGATTGGGTTACTTTAATGAGAATTTAGGTTACTGTTCTTGGCTAGCCTAGACGCTCGGAGTACTGGCTTTCTAGTACAAAACAACGACATATCTATTTTCTGCATGTATACGCGTATAGTCAACGTCATCATTTTGTTTTCTCTTGTTCAATACACCCATCTTTTAAACATATCCTGCAGCACAACTCTCATTGTATAACATGTATAAACTACCCATGACAATATCATATCCCATATTTACTAAACACCTCCTCAATAGGAGATATACCTCCTTCATGTACTTATAAGGTAATAATATATATCTTGTCTTTTCATTTAACTATCTTTGGAAGGAAATAATCCACCTATGCTATCAATATATCTAAAGCCTGAGTGAATGTCAAATATGTTTACAGTACACTTAAACACAGAATACCCCATTGCGCACATTAATAGATTATCTCCGACAAAAACTTAGTTGTATATACACATTTTGATACTTATTACCACTTGTTTTACCAGAATAGTCGGAGATTTTAGTTTTATCTGTAGGCGGTCATTCGTTAACAGAGCAGACTTCGGTACCACTATATCACATAATATCTATGTATATCTTTGATCATTGCCCTCCCCAGTGTGGCCTTCACGTGTCTCTGTGTGGACAGACACCCTTCCTCAGACGAAGGTCTCTAGACGGTATTAAGATAATTCGGATTCTGAGGACGGGTGCCTGACAAACCGAACTACGTTATTTTATCTTTTTTTATAACCTTTTATATGCAATAAATTTTAAATAGTTCAGTAAATTAAACAAGTGAGCAATGATCAGACAAATTATGGATAATGTACATATATAAATAAAAAATAGAACATTTTACTAGAGACTGTTTTGATAATTCACACACCCCGAGCTGGTACCCTTTTTCGATGGCCTGGCTATTTGATGTAAATTATTTAAAAAAAAAAGAAAAAAAAAAAAGACTTTGGTGAACCCCAAAATCTTCCTTGGGCATAATATATATTAAAGTGTCTGCTTTGTTCTTGTCATTTCTTGAAATATGATAACGTTAAAATAATCTCCTTAAAATAATTATAAGTAATGAATAAATAAAATAATCTACCTATAAACGCCCGCCAAAAGGCCTTGTGCCATAGGGCGAGCAAAAATAAAACTTATAGTAGTAGAAATCATCAAAGGAAATGTCACCGAGCATATGCTACAACTACCAGATAGGGGAAGTTAGAGTACGGTCATTCTGAAGTCACAGTGTTACTAAGTACACCATGCTACTAAAAAGATAGAGTATGTCTCAGCTCGTTAGTTATTTAAACACCTCGACGGGCTACTAAACAAAGCAAACTATACATTTGGTTTCCTTATACGAACATAATTTAAAACATTGCCCTATAAACAGTAAGACACAGGCATACGTCTCTCTGGTACGATCTTCTAGTGAGTTGAGAAATTTATTACGTCACTGAATCTGCTTTGGAATACGGACCCTTACCAGCAACAAGACATTATTGACCTTTAAAATTCCAAAGGAAACGGGTGGACAAACGTGAAATCTTCAAATTAGGGCAAAAAAAGAAAAAGTATTTTGAGAACAATTTTATTGTATTGGTCTAAATCCCACGTAAACATAATATTACATGAACTTCAACACATATCGATACACTGGCACAACGGTCGTGCGGATAAAGAATATTATACGCACGACCGTCGTGCCGATAAGGAATTATCGCTAAGTGGTGCGAAAACTAAGAGGCCGAGGATATAGAAGAAGATAGGGCATGCTTTCTAGGGAGACATGTGATTGACATGGCTAACAGCCAGGCCAAATGCACTGGGGGGGGTTACTACGCTTTGAGGTAGGGTATTCCATTGTCTATGGTTCTGGGGAAGAATAGTCTGGGGTAGTCTGAAGAAACGCTTTCCGTTCCCGGCGAGGGTGGTTTGTACATAAATAATTAATCATTTAAACTTGCTCAACATCAACTCACAAAAGTGTTAGTACAAAGTGAAAGCAATCCGATTCTTCCAGAAATTACCTGAGTTGTCACTAGGCCCCTTGTCGTCTGCAAATAATGTCAATATTTACTAATGTTACGTCACTGATTTTAGCACGCGCCCCTAATTTGCATAATGTGGAAAGTTTTCGGCCAAGACAATTTAACCTTCATACCGAGTGTTTACAAATAAAAAAACATACTAAATGAATAACTCACATATGCTGCTAGTGTTGTTTTAACATTGTGCGCTCTGAAATTGTTGACATGTTCAGCATATTCCTGCATTTGTTGTCATTTTGAAATTTCCTACGGTAACCACATATTTTCTAGAAAGCCTTTGTTTCGCATTAAAGTGTTTCCTACCTGTCTGTTGCCAGCTCCCCCGGGATCTTGTCAGGATATAAGTTAAACCACTATTTATCTGTCTTGTCGTTAGTCAGCGTCTCGTCAGTCTGGCTTCCTTCTCACAGAGCGCGCTCACATGTCTCTGCAGGCGGTCACGTGGTGTCATTAGGCGGGAATCAGCTGGTTCCCCACAAGTCCAGGAACCCGACCGCAAGGTCATATAGGCCCCCCATCGACAGTCACTACACTCCCCCCCCCCCCCACTTTATAATAATGGTCCTTCTGCCTGGGGGGACCCCTCACTCCACTCCTGAACCCAGAGTGTCACCTGTGAGCGCTAACTTCCCTTTTCGGGCGTTTAGCCCTAACTGTCATGGGCCTCCCCTGGACTTGGATACTACCACATACGGTAAACCTTCCACCAAAGCTATGACCAATGGGGAGCCTCCCCCAACATTGCCTGTTAGTGACTCTTTGCCCTGCGCGGCAGCTGAGGCGCCATTAATAATAAAAATAACATCCCTATATAAAATAATAATAACATACCGTCAATGATTCCCCTCTACAGATGACCCTGGTGACCAAACTTTAAGATTAATCCTAATAGCCCCTGTTGACCAAACCTTAATCCCTACCCGCACTATTTCCCATGAACCCTATGACCAAACCGTAACTGGTTTATGAGCTTTATTTGATAATGGTCCCTAACAATATATTAACCCCGGTTAACCATCCTTAACCTTACAAATTAATCTAACACTTCTTCTTTAGTATGAAGGTAGGGAGGCAACCATGCCTCACCTTATTCACTATTCGGTGGGGGTGCGGAATCGCCCTACTGGGTAGCAACTCTATAACAACTCTATAACAACACCCCCGCTATCTGTCAGGAATCCAACTCCTTGCCCCGCACACCCACCTGCAGGATCACAGCCAGCAGATTCCCAGGTGGGGAGCCATGGGCGTCCCCTACACACTTCCCGGAGTCACAAGCCTCTACCAGCCTACTCACTTCGGTTTCCCCTTGGGTTAACCTGACCCTGAGGTCGCCAGGGCTTCTGTAGTCCCCTTCCCCCATGGGGAATGGGAACAGGCGCCTGGACCCCCGGATGTCCCAGTGGTCCTTCCCTGCTTTTCCCTTCCGCCCTTGAGGATGGTGCCGAGACTTCGGACGGTTCCCGTCCCCCGGCACCCGACCCCAATCAAGTTCATCCGGACCCCTCAGCCTCCGGTCATACTCATCCGGCCTCCTCAGCCTCCGATCCCCACTCTGCCTGTGTGAGCACTGATTGCCCCGCTCCGAACCAGCAGGCCGCAACACCAACCCCGTTAGATGCCCGGCCGGAGAGTAGCTTCACTCTACCCGGCGCGGCAGGCTACCTTCATTGGCGGAGGTACTCCCGGATGTCCCCCGCTGCCTCCTTCGTCGTTTCCTTGGGCGAGCCCTCGGCTTCCTAACCTCTCGACTTTTCCGGTCCTGTCCTTTAGGCGGGCTATACCCTGCGTCACCACCACCAACTAGGGACGACTCGTCCCTACTCTCTGACTTCCCGCTTGTCAACGGATGCCGGACCACCCCCAGCTGTAAACTTCCGGGAACCTCCTTCGCCCCGCGAGACTCCCCTAGACTGGGTTCCTCATCCACTGCCCGAAAGGGGCCAGATTCCTGCGACAGGACAGAGTCCCGGCTGGGTCCTGAGCCGCCAACAAAACTTTGCTCTACAGGTGGAGTTCTACTCCGCCCCATTGCAGCGTCGCTAACTACACGGGCCCTGAACTATCCCCACTTTTCCTGCGTTGACCCGGATCCAACTAGCCTCCGCGACTTGAAGTTGATCCGCCTCCCGCGCCATGTTCAACAGCCAACGGGAGTTACCCAATTGGCGGGCCAACCGTACCTGCCCCAACAGGGCTTCCTCTTGCTCTCTGTCCCCTGGACAAGGCAGTACCTGCCCTTGATTCCCTGGACAAGACGAGCAGGGGGTCTCCACTTCCGTCTTGCACAGTCTAGCATCCTGGCGACGCCTGGACGGAGCACCCGCTCCCAAAATCCCAGGCCGTCACTTCAGGACAAGCCACCTCACCTCTTGGTGACTGGCCCCCTCCCGGATCCAAGGGTACCCACGGTTCGTCCCCATTTGCCCATCGGTCCTGCTCATCCCAGGGCCTCCAAGGGTCTTCCTCATCTGCACCTGTATCCGGCCCGTAAACCGTATACCCTGGAACTGGTTCACCCCATTTGCCTCGAACCTCTACCTCCGGTTCTACTACCATCCCTCTAGGACCGCTCGACCCTTCGAGTTTGACTATCACTTGGCGGTTACAGCTGCTTTGTTCAAAAGCCTCGCTCACCTGCACCTCTTGCGGATCCCGCGGAGTGATCAATTCCGCATCCCAGGAACCTTTTTGCTGACATCCCGTCCCCGCACAGTAGTTGACATTTCCACCTTGGTGGTCGCCCGCGACCCCTTGGTGCACCCCGCAACTCCCTGCGCTCCAGACGCCGCCAACGAAACCGCTTCATCCACATCTCGGATGAAACACCCCCAGTTCCTATCCGCCCTGGCGCAGTACTCACAACCCCCACATGGCATTTCCCCTGGCTCAACTCCGGCATTTAAACACGTTGCAATATCCCGATATCATTGGTATCCAAGACATTGCATCCGCAGTCCCGCGTTTCTTGCCACACACTGCCCCTGGGGTTCACTAACCTCAACAACCAAGTCAAACTCGTCTGGTCCATTCTGACCACATAAGGTCGTCCTAGAAGGTAGTACCGATACTGCCAGGCCAATAGCCCCCTGGCCAGTACTCAGTCCCAGGACTTGACCATCAATTATCAATGCACCCTCACCCACATTAATATTGGTTGCTCCCAGGTGAAATAACGTATCGCAGCCCAGTAACATATCTTCCGCGATAGGAGCTACATACACAGTCTCCTTATACAGCTTCTCGCCCATCTTTAAAGTTACCGGACCTATTAGAAACCCGTGCATTGACAACTCCTGACCCGGTGTCAAGAGTTTAACATCCTTAATAAATGTGGGAGGTACCTCCATAGACCAATAAAGCCTATCCGCCAAAATGGTAACCTCCGCCCCTGTGTCCACCACCGCATCCACTTTATGTCCGTCTACCTGGACCTCAACAATTGACTGGGATGTAGAACCCAACTGGCACACCATCACATCCTCCTCCGCACCCTGGCAACCTACTTCCGGCACCACTGGACTGCTGGTCCCCTGGGTTCCCGCCGGTAAATCCCTTGCCGCGGGTCGAGATGAAATACTGGTGGTCAGCCCCAGATTCGCTGGTGCACCCTCGCCATCCCCTTTGGGTATTCCACTTCCCTCATTCCCCGCCCTCTCGGGAAAACATAAATTATAGTGAATTGGTGGTGACACACCTACGAGCGCCAACCCCTCTTCCGGCTGCACGCCTCTGACTTTAGTGGGCTGGCTCCCCACGGGAGCCCCTCGACCCCCTACTACTGGGTCGCCCAACACCGCTGGTTTAGCTCTGACAGACTCCGCAACTGGATTTTGTGCAAACCAATCTGCCACTCCCTTACTCATATCAGCCCTGCGGCTGTGTATTTGCTGTGCCAGTACAGCTGCCTTTACTTCCGGCGCTACAAGTGGTGGAGCAATGTGGCAACCTGCCTCCCGCTCCTTTACTTCCGGTGCTACGAGTGGTGGAGCAGTGTGGCAACCTGCCTCCCGCTCCTTTACTTCCGGTGCTAAGAGTGGTGGAGCAGTGTGGCAACCTGCCTCCCGCTCACTTACTTCCGGCGCTACGAGTGGTGGAGCAATGTGGCAACCTGCCTCCCGCTCCCCCACATGATCATAATTCAGTGGTCGTGCCTTAATAGGCTCGGCCCCTCTACTAGTTAGCGCCTTCCCCGCCTGGAAATCACTTACAACGGATGGAGATGCGATCAACCCCAGATCCCCTGGATCTACCCTGCTCATATCATATGTTCAGGTATTTCTACTCCCTCGTTCTCCGCCCTCTCGGGAAAACTTATTTTACCCTGATTTGGTGATGACACAACCCCTAGCACCAGCCTCGTCTCTGGCTGCACGCTGCTTACTACCACTAACTGGCTCCCCGTCTGAGCCCCTTGACCCTCTACTAATGGGTCAACCAACACAATTTCATCCCGGCAGATCTGCACCTGCCGGACCCCCACTAAACCATTTAATTCAGGCATTCCCGGCAATTCTGTGGACCGGCGAGCACTCTTTTGACTCTCTACTTGGTCACAATTTAATGGCTTCGCCCCTAATGACACTGCCTCTCTACTGGTCAATGTCTCCCTTGTCTGACCTATTCGTCCCCGGATCGAGGTTACATATTCTGTTGCACATATTCTATAGGACTTTGTCAAGGAGTCAGAGAGCTTTTCAAATTATTTCTGAAACTCTATTCTATCCAGTAACTATTCTAAACAGTTTTTTTTGCAACGTTTCCGTTAGAACTGAGTTCTAACGGAAACGTTGCAAAAAAAACTGTTTTAAAGAAAATAAATCAAAATTTCGAAACTAAAGATAGAATAAATACTACCGGTGTCTGCGTTAGAACAGCTTAAAGCGTGACAACGACGATTTACCATCAAAATTGGGATGCATAGATTAGCAATTATCCTTTTTAAAAAAAAAAAAAATCTCCCGTTACCGTAAAGTTCGCTTGCGCTCGAAGTGCCTTCGGCACTTCTCGCTAGCTGTGCTCGCTATTATTTTTTTACAATAATTGCGGCTCAAGTGCCAGTGGTAACGACCGACGAAATCTGGAGCTAATGCGTTCCATTCGGGGACAAGTGCTGCTACAAGATCCTGAACACTTTGGATAGGGTCATCGTGACGTACGAGACGTCCCAAATATGCTCTATCGTTACGTCAGAAGCAAGCGACATCGCATTTTTGAGTGTATTCGGTGTAACGTTGGACACATGAGATATTACCGAGGTTTTGAATTTTTTCTTTGTATTTGAATGGGCTTAGACTGCTAAATCTGTGCTATTGTCACTAATCTTTACATTTGTTAAGTTTTATTATTTTCGTTTTCACACCTATGTTTTTAAAGTCTGATTTATTTTTTTAAGCATTCGGTATATTTCGATGACATTTTGTGTGAACATCAAACAAAGATGTTAATAAACGATAATCATGCTACAATGTTAGTTCTTTCTTACAGTCTCACTTTTTGCAGGAAAACAAAGTGGATACTTTTTATTTTTGCTGAGTATATATTGAAATATTCGTTTAGAGATACCGTTACTTTGATCAGTTGCAACTCAAACTTTAAAACTATATTGTTTAAAATGTATCTCACTATTTATAACATATTTCAAATTTGATATAGTCTTTCAAATCAACCAGTCATTTCCTTGTTGAAAGAAAACAACTACAGTGTAAACCAATTCATGAAATTAGACGCCTAACGCTCCTCGCACAAAATTAACCAAAGTTTTGCCTATACACTTTTCAACAATAGCCCAAGTTGCATCTTGCTACATATCATGTTAGAAAAAAAGTAAATACCACTATAAACTCAGTATTAATTTGTTGGTAAAAATCTATAAGGTTGATGATGAAATCCTCTGAGAAATAAGCTATATTTGTACTCAAGAATAAATATATAAAGGATTGATTAACTGATGGTGTAATGTGTCACAAAACGTCCACATCAGGTGAGTCTTATCTGATTAACTTTTTTATTACTTAACCGAGTGCGATAAAATAAAGTCTAAAGAAGAACAAATAAAGATAACGTTTGCATTTGTTCACGATTTTCAATTTTATTCAGTTTATTTGTTAGCGTAATTCTCTAAGTTGTAACGCTTCCGAGTTCTTCGTCAACTGTTTCAGTTTATGTTAATAAGCATATTCTGCCTCAATAACTGTGTAAGTTCCGTTGACTATATTTTAATATTCGCCCATACGGTCTTTAAATATTTTTAAAAAAAAAAAATAATCAGAGAAATATACACAGAACAGAACAGAACAGATTCTGTATACAAACATATCTCGTCGAACATATGCAAATGTATACAAATACAAAAAAATGACATGACAGGTGGACACTATTAAATGTAACAATTGCAGGTGTTTCCTGTGCCAAACTAGCAAAAACACATGTGACTTATATACTTCTTCGCGGATACCTGCATTAGGTACTAGCAAAAAAATATGAATATATTGATACCGATACCTTCATTCAAACCTCTGTATCACCACTACAGAGGATGTACCACCACTACAGAGGATGGTATTCTTTAATAGATACTTTGCCAATACAATTTATCAGCTAATGCAGGCAGCATTATTTATAAATTTATATATTAGTAGTACAAATACTCGGCAAAAATAAAAAGTATCCACTTTGTTTCCTGCAAAATCTGAGACAGTAAGAAAGAACTAACAATTGTAGCATGATTTTCTTTTAATAACATCTTTGATGTTCACACAAAATTTCATCGAAATATACCGAATAATAAAAAAAAAAATCACAGTTTAAAACCATAGGTGTGAAAACGAAATTAACAAAACTTAGCAATTGTAAAGGTAACGACAATAACACAGATTCAGCAGTCTACGTCGATTCAAATACACAGAAACATATTCAAAACCTCGCTAATATCTCATCTGTCCACCGTTACACCGAATACACGCAAGAATGCGACGTCGCATGCTTCTGATATAACGACTGACAAATTCTGGAGCTAATGCTTTCAATTCGCGGACAAATGCTGCTGCAAGGTCCTGAATACTTTGATAGGGTCATCCTGACGTACACGACGTCCTAAATATGCTCGATGCTTCGTCAGTCGTTACGTCAGAAGCATGCGACGTAGCATTTTTGAGTGTATTCGGTGTAACGGTGGACACATGAGATATTAGCGAGGTTTTGAAAAAAAAATCTGTGTATTTGAATGGGCTTAGACTGCTAAATATGTGCTATTGTCGCTCTTTCTTTACATTTGTTAAGTTTTGTTAATTTTGTTTTCACACCTATGTTTTTAGCTCGACTGATCAGAGTTCAGCAGAGCTTATGCCGTGGTGCGGCGTCCGTCGTCCGTCTGTCTGTCCGTAAACTTTTATTTGTAGCGACTACTCCTCTGAAACTACTGGATGGATATTCATGAAACTTTACAGAAATGTTGCCCATGAAGTCTAGTTGATCCTAGCAAAAATTCATGTCGATGTGAAATCCAAGATGGCCGCCAAAGCTAAAAATAATTTTTCAAAATACAAGCGACTACTTCTTGAAAAATATAAGTGATATTGATATGGGACATTTTCTAAAATGATCAACATGACATGATGTTGGTCCTTCTCAAAAATCGTTTTGATTCGACGTTAAACATGGCTGACAGCGGCCATCTTTGTTTACATAGAATTATATAGTAATAGTAAAAACTTGTAGCGACTACTCCTCTGAAACTACTTGACGGATTTTCATGAAACTTCACAGGAATGTTGCTCTTGATGTCTAATTGATCCTAGCAAAATTTCAGGTCGGCCAGAAATTCAAAAAACAAGTTTGTAGCGACTACTTCCTGAAATCAAAATCAATCAGTAGAGCTTCAACGTCATTGACCTCTTGTTAAAGTTTGATTTATTTTTTAAGCATTTAATATATTTCGATGAAATTTTGTGTGAACATCAAACAAAGATGTTATTAAAAGAATATCATGCTACTATTGTTAGTACTTTCTTACAGTCTCAGATTTTGCAGGAAAACAAAGTGGATACTTTTTATTTTTGCTTGGGCGAGATAATAGTATGGCTTTATATGTTTACAAATATCATAGTACAAGTGACAAACTAAAATAAAGTGGTACTCATCTTCAATATCTGTAGACTTACACATTGAAAAGTATTGCTCGTATCTATTTTGTTCTATTTCTGGCATATCTACCAGTTTCTATTCTTAATGAAGGAGACGATAGACGTAATCTAGACAAACACAATCTTAAGGAAAGCGGACATTTATTCAAGTATGTTTCGTAATTGAATTCTACCTTGAAATGTCTAAACATAACTAAAACCTGGTTATCTATCAAATCGCTATTCCATTTTTGGATAAAACAAGCGTCTACTTTTTGCTTGAAAACAATGTAAAAGGTTTTACAATCAATACTATCAGGGTTATCCCACGCATAGCCAAATCCATAATTATCAAGTAGCGTGAAGGCTAGCGGGTTTTACGGGAAACTTGGGCGGTATTCATTGTACATATTGCGTTATGTTAAAATCGTTAAATATTGGTGCAAAACAGTTAACTCTGACAATATTATAATTTCTACTATTTACAATAATTCAGACAAAAACTTAGAAATTTGGTGTATTAATTGGACTGGGAATGTCAAAAAGCTTCTAAACGAGTATTGTTTTGGCTATGCTTGGAATAATCCAAATAGTGTTCCTTTGAAAACATTTCATACTGTTTTTAAACAACGATTAGTCGATTGTTTTGTTCAAAAGTGGAACAACAATGTTGTAAATTATAGAGTTTTGACAATGTTTATACATTTTAAAGGTGTATTTGAATATGAACCATATCTCGATATTTTGCCATATAAGTTGCGAATTATATAAGTTGCGAATTGTTTTATCAAAACTAAGACTATCGTCGCATTCACTGCTCATTAAAACTGGGCGCTACTCACAGAACAGATTAGAAAGAATCAACGTTACTGTACCATTTGTAATTATAACGACATCGACGATGAATACCAGTTTGTTTTGATTTGTCCTGTATATGATATTATTGTATACTTTCATATTGTCCCGTTTAGTTTGCATTGAGCTAAGCGTGCAATATTCTACGATATTGCACGCATTGATATTGCACGGGAACTTTTGCTCGTGCTTGCTAAGAGCCGCGAAATAGAAATAAGGTACTACTTTCAAATAAAAATAACGGAATCCTTCCTATAGTGTCAACAAAAAAATACGAGTTTTTTTTTCAACCTTTTATGGCAAAAATTGATAAAATAATTCAAATGGTCACTCACCCACTGTTTTTAACGTTATCGAATGGTAAACAAACATCAGAAAATCGCTTGATTTTTTTAATGACGTCATACGACGTCGACGTCGTTTTCGCGCAAAATAATCATCCACACAAAATGAAACTGAATGGCAACATAGGAATTCCATCAAAAGCTATAAAAATAACACAAATACAATGAAAAGTAATAGTCATACAATTAACATTGATCAAAAACAATATGAAAGTATACAATAAAAAGGTTATTGAATTTGTATGGCTAAATATTACTTGGAACTCGTTGTTTTGGCGCAGGACTATTACTTTTACAACTCATTTAGTTTTTTTTTTAATTTACAGCCTAGTAACACCAAATGTATTACAGAAAACAACGATTTTATTCATTTTTTCCCAATTTTGCCCCAAAATCTCATATTATTAACCCAATATTCATCATAAAACCGTGATTTACACGGAGAAGAGCATCTCCGCACTGTTAGAAAATTCTAATTAGCTCAAATGATTTTTTTATAGAATTATTCCAATTTCCGGAGATTTTCTCTTAAAAACGCAACTTTTAACCCAAAATTTAGCATTTCCCACCATCTTTATCTTGAGGAGTTTTTTTCTGAAAGTCATAACATGTCAGTGATTCTAAAAATCCTAAAATACTTTCTGTTGGAATTTGTTTGACCTTAAAACCTATAATTACTAGACTAATAACATTTAAGGACCAGAACAAGCTTAGTATCTCAGGAAATCAGGTTAAAAGTTGCATTATACCTTAGTATCTCAGGAAATCAGGTTAAAAGTTGCATTATACATCTCTGAGGAGTAGCACGCAGAGACGTGAACCTCATTTGGAGTTTAGAGGGAAGAACGGACGGCCAGTTAATTGGGAAAGTCTTTATTTGTGTAGCAAAATCTTTTTAAGTTGCTTCAAGGTGTGTGTGTATATTTCTAAGGATTATAGCCCCTCCACCTACGACAGGCGTCCTACCCGACGATTATATGCACACTGTCTGGACTTTTATCTGTGTGTTGTGATGTCTACTTGAAGCAGCGAACTCAATGGTTTCTTTATAGTGCTGCCACACTGGAATACCACGCCGTAGTTGAGACACACAGTCACATTATTCTGACACTGGTCAATCAGTCGTAGCACTACCCATTATTTGCTCGTCAGGCAGGGTAACAAGTGACTGCTCCATTTTTAAATTCATGGGTATGATGCGTTCAGGGGACCCACGACCTCCCGAATGCAAGGCAGACGCTAAAACCACTACACCACAATGCTTCGGTACTGAGTTGCTTCAACTATAACATGGGACTAATTATTGCTACAGCGTACAACTTTCAGCGATGTGCGATATTTAAATAGTCGTTTCGTAAGTATGACGTTTTTGAGTTATTTCCCTTTACACTAAAACACAACTTCCCTTTCTCTATTACTCAAATAAAGGTGTTATAATATCAACAAAAAGCAGGCGCAGCCACAATAGCCCAGTGGTAGTGACTTGGGTCTGAAATAAACTATGTCATAGTTTCGATGTCGTAGGTTCGAATCTGGCTGCGAGAAAAATATAGAAACACAACAAATCAGAATTATATTATTTTACATATAGACTAGACTATTAAAAGGTTACCAGCATCTTTAAGTAAAAGTGGTATCTTGGTTTTTTTTATATTAATTTGGGTATGCTGAGCTCGATTATGGTGATACCAGGCTGAATCTTGACAGGAAAGGCATTTTTTGGGACATTTCAAATTGTTTTTTTTATAATATTTCTGGGAATTTTTGGAATGTTTTTTTTTTTTATATAAACATTTTACACAAGTTCCTCTACGTATTATGACTTCATATGGATTGACTTTTTATATGAAAAACATTGCAAACTGAATATTTACAGGATGGCACTATTTTTGACATTTCGTTGTTTATTGATAATTTTATTGGGATTTTTTCGAATATGATTTTAAAAAAACATTTTATATCAATAACTAATTGTCGCTACATATTTTGACTTCGTATATATTTTTACATCAATTATCAATTTTCTCAACATATTTTGACTCCAAATCAATTGACTTTTCACGGCAAACATACTCATATTTCTTACCTAATGTGGATTTTTTTAATGTTTTATTTGATATATTTTTAGAATGCTTACTAAAATAATATGGTTTATATTGTTTACGTTATTCGCCTTGTTTAAGTGCCAATTCTTATGGATGACGGGAGCTATACAGTACTGCCTCCACCACGATTAAAATAAATGAAAATAACATCGGCTGTCATATACAGTCTAAAACGTGCTGATAATGATGTAAAACACCATTGAACCTAAATCTTTGTACAGATGTACGTCTAGATAATTCAAAGGTGCCTCTTTTGTGATTTACCTTTTTGTTCATATTTAAGCTGTCCACAGTCCATTTCGCTAGCATGCTTGTATGCGCATTTGCTGTGTATTTTTAAATGGATTGGCGGCATTTTCAGAATGTTCTTTTGACATTTAGTTGCAAATAAAGAGCTTAACGACATCAATGTTCACTGCTACTGGTAGATGTGGGCACAGTCAGTCTGTTTCCATATAATTGTTTGATAATGTACCTGTAACAAGTGAAACAAAAAGGTTACATATTCCATCTATTGCACATTATAGATTATGCCGGCAAAATAATTGAAATTCTCTGCAGTCTTGTAGAGTAAGGTCGACCTGCCTAAGTCATTTAGTAGGTTATGGTGCGCTTCCTTGGTACCTGCTTGGTGTGGTTTGCAAAGGAAGTGGTTCTGAATTCTGTTTGTTATGTAAGGTCTTCCTCCGTAAGTCATTAAGTAGGTTATGGTGCGCTTTAAATACCTTCCTTGGTACCTGCTTGGTGTGGTTTGCAAAGGAAGTGGTTCTGCATTCTGTTAATGCATGAAATGGCAAAAGACCATCGCTGATACCATTGGTAGGTTGTTAAAAACAGCTTCATTTGGAATATAGCGCCTTTTCTTCGACTTGCCACCGTTTTTGACCTGTTCTTGCGAGAAATGATATACTAGTAGCAGGAAACTGTACTGGCGTTGAAGAGCATATATCTTCATAATGTTTACAGCTTTCTCATTTGATGATCGCAGAAAAGTGAAATAACTTGTACTTATTGATGACCGTGTTTCAAATTCGTTTGTGAGGTCATCAGCTGCAGCAATTTTCTTATTGTCTATCACTTGAAAAATAAATTTCTCAGACCGAAACGGTACAAGATCTGCCTCAAATGATCAAAGCAACTTTCTGGCTCTTCAGAGAGCTTAAGACATGGTGATTATAGTCCAACACGGAATTTAGCCTTTAATTTCACTTGTTGCGGGACTTGTGCACTATCAGTATTATATATCACAGCTACGTGTGCCAGGGAAAATGGAATGAACACGTGTCTTTAGCCAATCATGATGTTTTTAAGCCCTATACCTGACACTAGCAGTACTAAACTTATTTCTTGCAAAAAAAAAAAAAACGCTGTGAAACCCTTCGCTGAAGATAGCTCAAATACAGTGATCCAATTAAAAAAGAACAGCAATGTTTGCTTTCAAGCAGCATGTTTTAATGTAAATAAATATGAACAAAAAATGGTCACACAACAGGCACTTAAATCCTATTAAATATGAAATAGGTTCAGTCGTTAAATACAAACACTAAGGATAAATAATGCGAACTATATAGTTTTAAAACATTCATAGTAAAATTATCAAAAAAAATGTCCTTCCTATGACAAGCCGATGTGTATGAAGTCAAAATATGTCTAATAATAATAATAGAAAATTGATCACTTGTAAGCCAATGGATCAATAATGCGAACTATATATATAGTTTTAAATATTTCAAACATTCCCAGTAAAATTATCCAAAAAAATGTCCTTTCCTTTGGTGTAAAATGTTTATTTTAAAAATATATTTCAAAAATGTCAAGTTAAATTATCAAATATTATTCCTATGACAAGGTATATGATAATAATGATAGAACATTGATAACTGGTGTACAATGTTTCTTTTAATTGTTTTGTCCAAAATCTCCCAGTAAAATCATCAAAAAAACATGAAATGTCCCAAAAATTGCATTTCCAGTCAAAATTCATCTAGAAATAATATTCCTATGATCAGTAATACGTAGATAAAATTAATAATGTTTGTGTTTATAAACATATTCCAAAAATTCCCAGTTAATTTATCAAAAAACAATAAAATGTCACGAAAATTGCATTTCATGTCAAAATTCAGCTTGAAATATTAATCCTATGGTAAGTCAATGTATAGGAAGTAAAAACATGTAGACAAAAATGATAATTCTAAAAAACAGTGAAATGTCCCAAAAAATTACCTTTCTTGTCAATTATCGTTAGGAGTTAGTTATTAGCTGTCATAAATATTCTTTCACTGAGAAATCCCGAGCTTTCGCGAAATAGAAATGTAATAAAAAAAAGAGCAACTAAGCCCATACTGAAACAAATACGACGTTTGAAACAACTCCAACAAAGAAATACAAGAAGGTTATCGGCGTTACACCTAGTGTTAGACAAACTTTATCATTCAATTGGCGTAATGCGTTTTGTGTTATTCGAAGTTTAGAATTCTGACTTCTTTGCGATGTAATGAAATAATTGATATACTGGAAAATACCCACTAACAATTACTAGATGCGTGCTCTTTTGTGTTTTTATTCTATAATAACGTGTGTTTATAATAACATAAATAACATATATAGAGGACATACGTGCCTCTAATAATACTGAGTTCATTAAATGAGCAGAGCCTTGCATCATATTAATTTATCCAACGAGATTAATACAGTAGGCACGAATCACGCAACTCCGGAAGCTGCCTTGATTATTGTGAATATATATATATAATGATGGTCTTTATTTGCATATTTGTTAGAATAGTGAAATATGGTAGATATATCATGACTTCATTATTCCCCACGACGCAAGTTTTGTGCATATGACCATTATCTAATCAACATATGCACCAATCGGAAGTCGTATTTATGTAATCCATACAGCAGATAGTTAAAAGTTACGAATATTACTTATGATGAGCACTCTTAACGCCTGACTTAATAAATACTGATAAAAGTGATCCTTTGTGAGCAACAAACACAATAAAGAGAATAAAGCAGCAGACTCGGTTTTACTGATTCTGTTCATTAGAAATAATGAAAGAAGCAACACCTCTCGAGCCCCCTAGCACCGGCTTAAGCGGTATTCTACTTCAAAGCCACCTATATTGGGCTCGTTGGTCGAAAAGGACCAGTAAAAATAACACTATTGATTCGTAGAACGGGGAGACTTTTGACAGCCGCCACACTGCACTGCTAGTGTGAACCCACTATATGCAACATTGATAAAGAAAGGCTTGAAATAGGAAATAGTGCTGAAAATGTTCACTGCGAAGCGTTAGTCTGCTATTAAAAAAATCCCTTGTAATGCATGGGTATCGATCAATTAGGGCAGCTTCTCCGTGGTTTGTAGGGAATTTGCTGAACATAGTTTGTAGGTTATACTGAACACGTCTTCAACCACTTCGCATTCACGTTCACTTTTTATGGCGCAATACTTCTGCTACCGTGGGTTTCAAGGCAGCTGTCTGACTGAATGTGAGTTTCATTTTTGATTTCATTTGATATTTCAACTGTAGATTAACTTCTCGATCTATAATGTTCTTCATTCGCCTGGCTAAGTCCAATGCGTTTTCTTTAAAGAAAAAAAGTTTTACCTCGGATACAAGAGGAATACGGAGAAGCTGCCATATGTGTAGTTATAGCTCTTAAAGCTACAGAGTCCCTATATCAATCGATTTTTTCTTTGTAGGTGTGTCTTTATTTGTAACTTCATGTTCACCAGCTCATGTCGAATTTGGGTATTTAAGCGAGCAAATATAAAATCATTTACTGTATATTCATCGACCAGTGCACATCGTACCCATACACAGGTATAAACAGTAATTTTTACAGAAAAATAAAGTTAGCTTTTTTCGGGGCTCGAACACACGAACTTCTGATTTCAAGTCAGGTGCTGTATCCACTGAACTACAACGCTACCTGATAAAATAATATACTAACTACCATATATTATGAGGCAAAATAACTTAATATATTTGAACGCAACTACAGATGGTTCAATAAATATGCATTCCATATTGTCGCACGTGTAATTTAACATTGCCTGGAGTAATACTGTATCTTATCAATATGAAACTAATACTTCGACTCAAATCAACCATATCTCGACTTGTTATTTAGCGCTTGATGAGTTTGTGTGCGCGCTCTTGTTATTACGTAATGCCTATTTAGTGTTAAAAATGCTACAAAATACCAATAAATAGCAGTGGTCTAGAGGTTCAGCATACATCTTTCAAATCTTACAAGTGCAAGGCTGTGGTTCAAATCCCGTTCCGGGCCACTATTTTTTTATCACATATATTCTGGAGTCGTATATTTATCGATGTTACCTGTACGGAGGCTAAATAAAAATGTGAAATTTTACGTATCGATTTCTCCTTATGGACTTTTGGGGTGTTCGTCGATTTGAAACTACTTCACACGTGACTCATTCATATTCATGAGTTATTACCAGTTAAAATAGGGACTGTACAGCTTTAATGTGCATGTCATATTACGCAAGGAAACGTTTTAGGGACTAAAGTGGGAGTCGCAAATTAGTGCAAACTTTAACAGGTTTTTGTATACAAACTACTACATTTAAGGACCAAAATAAGCGGAGTATCAGGATAAAAGTTGCATAATACATCTCTGAGTTGTAGCACGCACAGACGTGAACCTCATTTGGAGTGTAGAGGTAAGAACGAACGGCCAGTTTCCTGGGAAAGTCCCTATTTGTGTAGCAACACTTTTTTTGAGTAGCTTCAACTATAACTTGGGAGTATTTATTGCTATGGCGTCCAACTTTTCAGCGATGTGCGATATTTAAATAGTCGTTTCGTAAGTGTGTCGTTTTTGAGTTATTTCCCTTTACACTAAAACACAACTTCCCTTTCTCTATTACTCAAATAAAGGTGTTATAATATCAACAAAACTGAGGCACAGCCACAATAGCCCAGTGGTAGGGACTACGGTCTAAAATAAGCTATGTCATAGTTACGATGTCGTAGGTTCGAATCTGGATACGAGA
Organism: Cyrtodaria siliqua; assembly: GCA_037043455.1. Lineage (NCBI taxonomy): Eukaryota > Metazoa > Mollusca > Bivalvia > Adapedonta > Hiatellidae > Cyrtodaria > Cyrtodaria siliqua. The sequence continues at coordinate 76,564 of JAWPHD010011322.1, forward strand.
AAAATATAGAAACATAACAATCAGAATTATCTTTTTATATATAATTTTACTTGTAGACTAGACCTATCATTGAAAGAAGACCTATATAGCAGTGCTATCATTGAAAGGTTACCGGCATTTTTACGTAAAAGCGGTATCTTGGTGTTTTTATATTAATTTGGGTATGCCTGGCTGTTACCAGGAAAGGTATTTTTTTGGGACATTTCACTGTTTTTTTTTAATTTTTACTGTGAATTTTTGGAATTTTTATTTTAAAATAAACGTTTTACACCAGTTCTTCTACGTATTTTGACTTCATATGGATTGACTTTTCATATGCAAAACATTCCAGTCTGAATTTTTACAGGAAGGCACTATTTTGGACATTTCGTTGTTTATTGATAATTTTTCGAAGACGTTTTTAAATAAACATTTTACATCAATTACTCATTATCTCTACATATTTTGAATCCAAATCAATTGACTTTTCACGGGAATCATATTCATATTTTTACCTAAAGTAGATTTTTTTGATGTTTTATTTTATATTTATTTTTGTAATGCTTACTAAAATAATATGGTTTATATTGTTTATCTTCATAATGTTTACCAGCTTTCTCATTTGGTGATCGCAGAAAAGTGAAATCACTTGTTCTTAGTGATGACCTGGCTTTGCTGTTGGCTCCATCATTGAGCTTAAGACACGGTGATTATAGTCCAACACGGAATTTAACCTTTGAATTAAAGACTGTTTCGATAGTACATGTACAGGATCTAAAAACAAGCTTGCGATGAAAACATGTAAATTCTTCTCCTAAAGATTCATATAAGGGCATAATATATGGCTGACATTTTATGTGTTATCAATAAAATATGATGTAAAAGGGCATTTAATGGAATTTAACATTAAATAAAAAATAGAAATAGTGATTGTAAAACAGGTACAGTGCACGACAGACCAGGTCCTGTCATATTAATATACTCAACAAAAATAAAAACTATCCACTTGGTTTTCCTGCAAAATCTGAGAAAGAACTAAACATTGTAGCAACTTTTCTTTTAATAACATCTTTGTTTGATGTTCACACAAAATTTCATCGAAATATACCGAATAAATGCCAGTCCAATAATGTTGAAGAACTTAATACACTCAAGTGATATGAAAACGCAACACGGGAATTTCCGCTATATATTGTATATACTGCACACTTAATTGCACATAATATTCCAAAGAAATCCCAAGATGTTTTTTAAAAAGAAAGTTGCAGTTAACTAGAGAAAGGACACAACTGTGATGTTGTAGACGTTTTAATCACACTACACTTTGTAACAAGAACTTCATAAATGTTGAAGTAGCTCTTTGAAAAATTGAGCTAGTTCAGTACTGTATTTAACGTAAATAGTTTGCAAAATGTTGCATCCTAAGTTTGCTAACATGATTGAGCCAAACGCGTACTCTGTGAATAATGAAACATTGAAGGAATATTATTTGCTGTATTATTTGTTGTTTTAGTATTTTTTCCAAAAGGAAAGGTCTTACGTAGCCATGTACCATTCGATTAAAAGCAGCATATTGTACATACAATATATAGCGGAAATTCCCGTGTTGCGTTTTCATATCACTTGAGTGTATAGAATTCTTTTGTTAGACCATCTGGGCCTGGTGATTTATAGTTCTCCATTTGTGAGAGAGCTTCAAACAATTCCTTATACGTAAAATTCGCTTCTAAACTGTTAGCATCGTTTTCATTAAGCCGCGGTAAATCTTTTAAAAATATATTAGCTACATCAATATCTATACTCTCTAAAGGATACAAACTGGAATAAAAATCTTTAAAACAATTCAAAATATTTTTGGACGATTTATGTTCTATATTATTAGCAATAATTTTGCTGATAATTTTCTTGTTACACCTTTTTCGTTCTATTTTTGAACAATAATTAGAGGGTAGTTCCTCATTTTCTAATGAAATAATTTTTGCTCTAATTTTAGAGCCTTCGTTTATAATCCTATTAAAGTTTTCGATTTGTATCCTTAAATTATCTATTTGGTCTGAAAATTGACCAGGATACTGTTTATCACATGTTAATAATCTATTATATTCAAATCTCAATTTCCTTAAATCGTTGTATTTATTCTTAAATATTTGTTTGCTAAATAAGACGCAAAATGTTTGGATCTTATCATCCCAATTATCAGTTGTGGGTTTAAAAGCCGTAATATGATAATTTAAGAAATCAGTACAGTTTTCAACGAATTCACTGTCCTCGAGTAAGCTATTATTAAATTTCCAGTAACTAGTCCCCATGTCAATCTTTTTGAAATGTTATAGATTCAATGAGAATATATCATGATCACTGATACAGGGTGAACATCAAACTCAATATTAGGGGTAACCATGTCTTTGGAAATATATATATGTCGAGTCTTGTATGAATATCTTTAGTATGTTGATGCCATGTATAAGCTTTTGAATTAGGGTTATTTTTCAGGAAAATGTCCACAGCATGAAATTGTTACATAAATCTAAAAGTTCTTTTTCACCTCCTGTTTCTAAATTTGTGTTTGGAAATGTTAAAATGGTAACGCCGGCTTACCTGTTAGAGCCAAAGCTATTAAACATATCGCACTTGAATTGTTCCTTAATTTTGTCGGCAAAATATTTTGATTTTAAATGCGTTTCTTGCAAAAATAAAATGTCATATTTGTTTTTCCTGCATGTTTCTAATAGAGCATTCTGTTTCTCTAAGGATTTTAACCCATTAACATTTAGGGTTCCAATATGTAATTTTGATGTATCCATGGTGAGATTAGTTGGTTTTGAAATGGACTAGCTAACAGTTGATAATTTATAGGTGTTAATAAACAAGCTTTAGAGACAAAAATGACAAAAATGATTTTTGTTAGTGAACGGTTCATGTTTTTGTGCATGTAAGTACTATGAAAGCAAAATAGTTTAAGAATGAAATAATTACATAATGTGGGAATTATCTGAATGTTGTTCGAAAACATTTCGATACTCAAAGGAAGAAAATAATCCTTATGACGTATGTCGGTGAAATAGATAAAGTGCACACCTGACAATAAATGTCTGCATAATTCGTCTGAATAAAAATACGATTCATTGCCGATTCCGACAGTGCTGATATAGAAAAGTATCTGAAAGATAATATTATGAATTACTCTACATAAAATCGTGGCAGCATATAAGTTCCATGATTGGCGTAGGTAGTAAATTGAACTTTTGTGCAAGTGGTCGTTTGAAAATGTTCGTTTAAAGTTATACATGGAAATCGACAAATATATATACGTAGCACAAATATGTAGAACAGTATTCCAAAATAAAGAGTATTGCATAGCGGATATTCCAGGCGGATATGCATATAAAACATAATGAAGTAATAATTATCCGGGGAATATATCCCTTTGAGTGTTTTGGTATAGTCCGTGAACAGTCCGCCATTGTGTACTCATGTAGGGTGAAGAAATCAGTATCATAGTCCGTGAACAGTCCGCCATTGTGTACTCATGTAGGGTGAAGAAATCAGTATCATAGTCCGTGAACAGTCCGCCATTGTGTACTCATGTAGGGTGAAGAAATCAGTATCATAGTCCGTGAACAGTCCGCCATTGTGTACTCATGTAGGGTGAAGAAATCAGTATCATAGTCCGTTTAAACGTATAAAGTTGTCGAATAGGTACTGGGAATAGGTAAACAGATCACGTTACGTATGCTTCAACTTCTTCCCATTACCGACGACTGTTTTCCAACTATCCTCCTCGATGTCACTGCCAGGACGTTTATCCTGGCGTTGCACTATCATGTCAGAGGCCCAATGGAAGTGTCCGCACTATCTTAAAAAGATTCAATTATTAGACTCTCTACAAAAATGTCACTTTTGTCGGCCTGGCCAGGCGCTATCAGAGAACCGATCATAAGTTTGTCGTCTGTCGGCGCAGCATCCTGTGATTGCTCGTCCTTGTCAGGTTCGTCATCGGGGTCCCTCTGGCATGGCCTGTGTGGTAGCAACCACAGGGGTATGCGTCTCCTTTATATCAGATCCAGATGCAGATGGTCGCATAACTGTCGTCGCGTACGACGGCCTGTTTAATGTGCACTCTGATCTAACGTGACCCACGACATTGCACTTTAAACATAACGATGGGCGACCTCGCATTGTAACAAGCATATAGAGATGCCTCTCCCGAACTTTAACAGATGAGGGATAGAACACCGACTCATCTCGTCTATAGTCATTGTCACAGAGCGCGTCCATTTGGAACTGACGTGTTCACCTCCACGAACACCGAGTCTCTCGTCACAACCACATCAGTTCCATAACGCTGAAATACTTCCTCCACGAAAACGTATTCAATGTAAACCGGTAACCAGTGTACCTTCAAATTAATCCGCTGTTTAGAGATTAAACTAAGTTGCCGTGCAATGCCTTTTACGTCGATCGCAGGGGATTTACTTTAAATGTCCCGAGCCGCGGAGGAGTTCACGGCCACTTGCCAAGCGGCGGTGTCAACTTTGTCAATACAACCTATATCATCACTTTTCAATAACTGTGAACTTGAAGTCCAATATAAACATCCGAAATTTTTGTTCCATGTGCGTTTAACCTTAAAGGTGAAATTTAGCGTGTTTTTTGAGCATATATTCTGAAATATATGTGTATAATATACAATCTGTTCAAATATTACACTTATTGGTTGTCCCGTTTTCTCACAGAAGGCAATTTTATCTCATAGCGCACACGCTTGAGTTTCGCCCTTTTTGAAGACAGGTAAGTGTCACGTGATCCTGTGACGTCATTGGTACCAAACGATCAGCGGTGTCGCATTGAGTTGTATAGTATTGTCTATGTAGGATTAAGTTTTATGGTACGTGTTAAAAATGCCGTGTGCTGTAGCTGGGTGTCAAAGTGTGCATAAAAAAGGACAATCTAATAACATCAGTTTTTTTCGTTTTCCTAATCAGGTTAATGATAGATTAAGATTTGAATTGTGGGTGGACCGCTGTCGACGAAAATCGCCCGTCGCGTCAAAAAAATGGGAACCTTCGAAAGACGCGCGAGTTTGTAGTAAACACTTTGAGTTGGATTCGTGGGAAATCCATCCTTTGGTTTCATTTTCATTGAATTTGAAGGACAGACGGCCATGCAGATTAAAAACAACAGCGATACCAACAATATTTTCCTACAAAAAATAGAAGTGCCTAACCCCGAGCAAGTTTTATTCGCCGATTCGACCGGCGTTGAGGAAGAAATTATTAAATGAGGTAAGATAGAAGTTTTTGTTCAGTTATCTTAGCAATTCCTCGGGTATGTGTATGATAAATTGTAGAAAGGTATATAGTCTTAGATCTGTACATCGTGATTGTTTAGCTGTTGAATTAGATGCATGCGTCTTACGTGAACGGCGCTAATATAATGTAGCCGTCTTTTTCAAAAGATCGCTAAAAAGGTTTAGCATATGAATGTAAATGAATTCGGTGAAATAAACACTGTCGTTGTTTCAATATATATTTTGTAGTATTTTTTTTTGTTTTGTTTTAAATTATACACCTTCTTCTGCCAATAGTGTTATAGATTTATATAGAGTTATATATCGGTCTCTGGATTTGAAAATAATGACAAAATGTTTCATGGATGTCTATTAAAACGCAGAAAATTGATAATGTTACTAGCTATTATATTAGTTCAGTAATTTTGTATGGCAAAACAACAACAATAACGGCTTTTACCTCATGCAGTAAGTAAAATAAGTGCTTTACAAGCATATATATACTTTATATTCTAAATAAAAAAATTGTTAGGTCTGTTTTTTCGATCTCTACATGTACATAATACATTATGTCGTGCTCATAATACATTTGACTATATTATTTAGATCATCTTCGTGCGCGATGAACTAACTAGTTTCTCACGCATCATATATCCGTCTTGTGCAATACGCGGCTCGCCGCGGCGGTATTGCACCGCTCACGGAATTGCAATATACAGGAAATGTAGGCATATCATAAAACTACGTTTCCCTAAATGGTGCGTGATTTTGTCATATACCGACGTTTGTACCATGATTAGGCTGTACTTCAATAGGGCACCGCAATAGTTGATTAGTCGCTGTGTGGTATATTGTTATTTGGCGGCACGTGGAGAGCGTGTCATACTGCAAATCCGAATCTCATACACCACTATAGACTGTTTTGGAGGCGGCGGAGACTTATGGTATATAGAATACTATAGAAATTAGATGCTGTTACATTTATTTATTTATCAATTATACTTACTAGACTCTAAATATATTTTTTCAATGTCTATTTTTCGGCAAAAATAAAGTCCTTATAATCTGACGCTCGTATTAATGTACAAGTATTAGACCATGTCCATTCATTCGGAATATACTGCATTTCGCGCTTAGTGTAAATGTACCGAGATATTGCAGCGTTGCTGGTGACTTTCAGAATTTCGATGACCTGCACCGCGTTCAACTTCCTCATCGCCATCGGTTGATGAATCCGAGGTATTTTCATCCTCAGACACGAATTCTGGCTCAAAATCGTAAGGTTGCACATTGTGCAACCTTCTTATCATGGGCATTTCATCTGACTCAGCATCATAGTCGCTTAATTCCGACATTTTCACACACACTATACTGTTTTTGCGTGCTTTCCCTATGTACAAATGGTTTCGTTTTGTTCCCAATGACGTCACTTCCGGTTTTACGAGGAAGAGTTTTCCCCCTTTGATTTTTTTTCAATTTTTTAGCGTAGCCTGTTCGTCTTTTCGGTTTTTATCTTTAAAAACATATTTTCACTAAAAATACATCAATAGCATAGTTACCATCGTATTTATAATGATATTTGATAATTAAAAACATATCAACAACGGATTTGTTGATTTAGGACAAATTTCTGCTTTAAAGCAGTACAGTCCCTATTTTAACTGGTAATAACTCATGAATATGAATGAGTCACGTGTGAAGTAGTTTCAAATCGACGAACACTCCAAAAGTCGGTATATAAGGAGAAATCGATACGTACAATTTCACACATTTTCATTCTCACCTATGCACTCGGCCGGGATAGACGTCTTTTGTCTACCGGTCTACTGGTGTGAATTTATTTTTTACTTCTATATTTTAAATATCTACGAGTAGGGTTTGGTGTTTGGGGTATAGGTTTACAGCAGTCTTATATACTATACGTTTGCTCTCTGATTATTATCAGGGAGCAAACAGCTTGGACTGCTTGAAGGGGTTCTTTACTGCATGACAGGGATGGTAAATCCATCCCGTCACACAGTATAACCCACTACTTCTTTAATTTACTATACCATATACCCTATACACTGGATTCTATTTGGGGATATTAGTTTTTATTTGACTTTTATCTTACTTTCGATAGAAGTTTAAAATTTGTTTACGCCAGTATTGGCTATAACTTCTAAATCTTAGTGAACACTATTCTAGATTCAACGTACCGATCTATTGTTATCATTTTGACACCTTTGTCCAAATCATAAAATTCTATTTTTAGAATCTATTCTTATCTAGAGGCGAGTGTACAGTTTCGGGAGTATTTCTACTACCTACTACACAACTAGTTTTGTTTTCGACAAGATTTGTCTAATTAAAGATTCTTACTTCTAATATAAGAAGAGTTACTCATTAGTTTAGCTATATAACGCACATCTTATACTTTGTGTACAACATTTACATTGAAAATTCTTATAATTTTACTTAGAACATTGTTAGTGATAGAGGATTTTCGAATCTATTCACTACTTTATATAGAAACGTACTACATACGTTTCATTTTGTTTCCGGTTTGGGTTTTACGTTTCATGCTACAAATATAGATACATCGTATTAATATATTTACTTCTGATAGAGTGTAGAGTTTGTAGTGTTAATAATTTAGAGACTGAACCTCGCTTTTGAATTTCGTTTTCAAATAAATAAATATATATATATTCAAAACGTTGGTAAAACGTTTTTTCATACCATACACTTCCGGTTTCTCGATAAGTTAGTTAAATATAGGGCTTCAGGTGATCAGGGTACGTTGACATTTAGTTTTGCCAGTTCATTTCATACGGTGAAAAGGATACGCCACTCCTATACATACACTAGGATATAGAGTGCACAGGACCTTAATAGTTACAACAGTGTCATACTGATATGTTTTCCTTTTTTATTATCAATAGTGCAAATATTTTGTACATTGTACACATATAGTGTTAAATTTTAGTTAGTAGTTTGCCGATTAATTGTGACACGTTGTGACATCATATTTCTTAATCTTATTTCTTATTTAGTTATATTTATTTTTAATTTTTATATTTATTCTTTTATATTTATTTTTTTTATTTTTTTTTATTTATCTATTTTTTATTTTTATTTTTTTTCTTAATCATATATACTCTTAAATTTAGTGATAATACAGTGTTAGAAATAGTTAAAATGTCTACCTTTAATAATTTATCTACAGAGCTTGGGACAACCAC